>JAJOOF010018562.1:0-26356 GCA_029582545.1 Solanum lignicaule
TTGTTATTATTATTGTTATTGTTATTGTTATTGTTATTGTTATTGTTATTGTTATTGTTATTGTTATTGTTATTGTTATTGTTATTGTTATTATTATTATTGTTATTGTAGAAGCCAAATTTGTCTTAGCTATATCAACCTTTATATCTTTTATTAAAATAGTCAAATCATCAAGTTTTTTTTATCAAGAGAGCTAATATGCTCGCCTAAAACTTTAACATAAAGACTCAAATAATTATTTTGAGTAATAAGTTTATTGATTTCAGCAATACTGATAGAAGCAATATCTTCTTCAATGAATTTTTGAAATGCCGAAAAGTAATACTTGTATTATTTGGCAAAACAAACGATGACTGAGGAGGGTAAATGGCTTTAGTAAGATTGTCACTACCATCTCATAGATTTAGTTCTGAGATCGAGGTATAGTCGGATCCAGTACTACTCTTATTGGCTTTGCCTTAGTGGCTCCGTATGGCCAGCCGTGGTTCACAGCCCGATTAAGGAGTTGAAATGGGTGCCTTATACCCGGTTAGAACTGCCAGACACATGGGCTCAATAAAAAGTATGTATTAGATTCCTGATAGACCCTTTGCTTAGGTAAAATTAACACCATGCAGTCCGAGAAGCTATATAAAAATTCTTGTGTATTTAAGTTCTTAAGCAGGCGGACTACCGCTAGCTTAAGGATGCTAAATTGCTAGATCTCTGACTGGGCAGACTACCACCAGGTCGCATCTCAATTGGGAGATTTCTATGCGTAGTTTGGTTTACCCGATCCTTCTGCTAAAAGCAGCAATAAGGATAAGTATTACAAGTCCTCTAGAACCGAAGGTTCTCACAGGAAAAGGAGAACGAGCGTGATGTTAATTTATATAAAAATCAGTATAAATATCTGCATATTGGTATGGTCCAAATTGCTTTTAAACCTTACCCTTAAAGGGTTACCTAATACTTTTTTAGCTGTTCTTCGTGATGCTAGAAATTCAAATTTTCGACAGTCTCTTATGGGTTTGATAGAATCAACGGTGGCCTATGGTCCCGTATACTTTAATACTCAGCCTAATTTGCAGTTATCTCTTACTGATGCTAATATACTTGATGCCTTAACATTAAATGTTCAAATGCATAGTTATAATTATGCCCCTGGTTCAGAACTCATCAGTTTATCTTATCAATTTATTATCTACTCTTAATCCTAGATGTAGATTATATGATATATCTAATCAAACTATTTTGGTGGAAACCAATTTTGCAAGGTCCAAGGTCAACACCAGGAGACCTATTAAGTGGGAAGAAATAGATTTCCCAACTTCATGGACTCTAAATTCGGTGATATCCCCAAATTAGTTAACATATGCGGTTACTAATTCTGATTTCTCTCATATATCGAAAAATCCCGATGGGAGGATTTGTATTTAGTTTTCTGATAATAGTTATGCGCCTCATATGCAGTCCTTTTCTAATAACAGGTTGATGTCTTCTGTGAATCACAGTTTTAATAGACATTCTTTGTCTAGTCGTAGACTTATGCCTTCTATTCATCATATTTCCCATGTTGAACCTATATATGGTCCAGCCCGAGATCCTGCTGCTTCTTTACATACTATCGTATCCGATAGCAATTCTGTGGTGGATAAGGTAAAGACCGACCCTCGAACTAATATAGTTCAGGTGAATGATGATGTTTCAGATAAGGATATTCCTTCGGTCTCCGAGATGGAGTTTGACCCCAACGATTCTTAATGATTCCTCACCAACTTGATTTTAGCCCAGGTTCTCTGGCAAGAAAACATATTCAAAAAGAATTTTTTGATGAAAAATGGAATCGGTTTAAAACTTGGTTTTTTTATTCTTATAGTAAAGAAGATCTTAATAGTATCTCTCAAGAGTTTTATGAAACTTGTGCTTTACATAATCAAATTATGTGATATCATCCTCAGAGAAGCCTTTTTCATACGGAAGAGTTACAATGTGCTTCTTTCTGTTCCAAAAAGCACTGGGGTGATCTGCACAAATATCAACGACAATTTGTTCTATCTTCCATGGTTCATCTTTCCTCTGAAGTTCAGAGTTTTCAAAAAGAAATATCATTTCTTTCTTTTGTAATTTTTCGTAGGATTTAATATCATCAGTATCCTCTTTGGCGATGAAAGCAAAAGTATCCTTTTGCTTTTAAGCAGCTAAGTATGCCTACATCTAGCCGTATAACAAACTTTCTTGTGGAATATCTTCCAAATTAACAGATTGTTTTAAACTAGATGAAGCTTCTTCTTGAGAAATCTTCTTAGTAATCAAAGTCCTTCTTCCCATTTGTATAACTGGGGAATTTGATGAGGATCTGTATGACGATCCTTGATAAGATTGTGAATTCTACGAGGATCCGTACGGTCCTTGGGATGATCTTCCTGGGGCTGATCTTCCCCTTCCTCTTCCCTTAGCATGAATCCATGATGGATCCATTCTGCAAACATAACAATCTTTAGTCATTCAGAGTAATAGTCTGTTAGATATTCTTCTGAGTAATCAAGAATAAGAAAATGTTTGAATTCTTCATTCAAAATATCATCAATAAGTTTTTCAAGAATAAGACCTTTCAGATCTCTAGGTAATATAAGTACTTTGAGAATAGTAATAAAAGTTTCATCATAAAAAAAGGTTTCGAAAAACATTTTATTGAAGGTATTCTCTGGATAAGAAATCCAGTAAAGAATTATCAACTCCCTTTTTATATTGAATCTCAAAATCAAAAGGAGCCAATTGCGCTTGCCACCTTGCAAATATCAATTTCGAAGCATCATGCTTGAAATCTTTATCAAACATAAATTTGACGGATTGAGCATCAGTTTTTATCAAAAACTGTTGATTGTATAGATCATCCTGAAACTTCAGAACACATTTGACAATCGTCAACATCTCATGGCCACAGTAGCATATTTCTTTTAGGCCTCATTCCATTTTCCAGAATGAAATCTAATTAGATATTCATTCTTATCATGGGGATTTATTTTCTTTAAAATCCCACCATAACCAACATTGGACGCATCTGTCTCAATAATTTTTTGTCTAGTAAGGTTGGCCAGGGCTAAGCAAGGTAAAGATTGCACCCAAAGCTTGATATCCTTAACCAAAGCGGTATGACTGTCAGTCCAGTGAGGTTTATAATTCGAAGGCTTCTCTGAGGATGATATCCCTACTAAATCTCGGCCCTACCAAATGAACGATGAGTTAGTAGAATTTTGCAAAAATGAGATTTTTATAGAAATGGGATTTGTAATTTAAACTTCCCAAAAATCTTTGCAATTGAGTCCTATCGGTGATAACATCAGGAAAATTTGATGCAAAGTCAATAGCTCTTTGAATAGGGGTAACTTTCCCTTGACAAATCTGATGCCCATGAAATCGAACATCTATTTGGAATAAACTCATTTTCGGTTTTGAGATAACCAAACTATTTTGTATCACAATTTTCTTAAAAATGTCAAGATGCCTGATATGCATTTCAAATATTTTAGAAAATACTAGAATATCATCAATGTAAACAATAATAAAATCCATATATGAATTAAAAATATCATTCATGATTTTCTGAAATTCAGATGGGGCATTTTTCAAACCAAAAGGCATTACATTCCATTTATATTGACCAAATGGAACATTAAAAGCTGTTCAGCATACAGCTAACATTTGCACTACTATCAATCATAGCAATGTTAGTAATTGAAAAATTGTTATCAATCAAAATAGTACATTTGACATACCATTTATGAGCAGTAATAATTTGCATTATTCCCAAAAACATATCTTGCTTAGGGTCAAGATTAGCAGGTTCTTTTTCAACATGATTTTCAGAAATTCCTTTATTTGGAAAACTTGTCTTCAGAATTATGCATCTCAATCTGAGTAATTCTATGATCACAAATCAATTGATTTTGTTTAAGAGATTTAATCTCTGATCTCTCTTTTTAAATTCTCAAATTTTTAAATCATTGAAAGAAGAATCCTTTTTAGGAAAAACATTTCTTTTTATAAGACGACCATCAACCTCTTTTAAAGAGTAAGGAGCAGAATATTCAAAATTATTTAAATCATTCTTCTTGTTTTCAAAAGGTTTAGAAGAGCTTGAACTAGCTTCATTAGAAGTAGTTAAATTAATAATTTTTTCATGAAGCTTGCTATCAGTAACTTCTTTTAAAAGCTCAATCACATTATTAGAAGTGATTGTGTTCATATTAAAATCTTGAAATTGCGATTGAAGTTTATAAATTTCATCATCTTCACAGTTGCAAGTATTATTATCTTGACAATTAGTGCAGGGGCTATCATAATTTTTATCGTTTTCAGATAAATCAAGCAATTGAATATCAGAACCTGAATCGAAATCGTAATCGTAGTCCGAACCTGAGGTGTATAACAATCCATAAACCTTTTCATAGGTTTCTCCATCTAGTTCTAAAGTTTTCAACTTATTCAATTGCAATTAGGAGCAATATGACCAAGTTGTCCACACTTGTAACATTTCACCTTAGAAATGTCTCTTCCTGATCTATCTTTGGTAAATCTATGAGATTTACGAGAGCTCTTTCTAGCTTCACGTTCTTACAAAGGGATGTCTTTACAAGGGATTTACAACTAATAAAAATTAGAGAGGGTTTATTTTGTTGATGCCCTCCTTCTAAGAAAAACTAAGGCTTTTATAGCCAAAAATAAAAATAGAAGTAATCTATATACAGTAAAAGGGGTCCCACTATCTGGGTCCCTAAACAGTGTATCTACTGTTAATGAACAGTGTTTCTACTGTTGAGTGGGCTCCGGGAAACAGTGTATCTCCTGTTGAGTAGGCTCAGTCTTCTTTTTACGGTTCTATCTCCTTTACGTTTTTGCCATGTCTCTTATCCATGGCCTGCATTTGTTGTAAGAATTCTTCTGTGTCTTGTAGTTTGGTGGCAGACAATATATTGTCTGTTTCAGCCTGTTGTGATTCTTCCGCGATATCATCGTTACTTATTTCACTCTGCATTGAAGTGTCTGATTTATCAATCTGGGTTATGGTTTGAAGTAAATTTATTTTTACTTCTTCTAGATAAGCATTAATCATGCTTTCTTTATCTCCGTCTTAAAAGGACATTCTTCTGGCAATATGCCTTACTGAGTTATAATCAATGATTCCTTTTTGAGGAATTTTATTATATTCTTTAATTCTTCCTCTGATGATATCCAAAAGCTCTTGACCAATTAGTTGTTTGGTTTTGGGTTCTTGTTTCATTAATTTGTCCCAAAAATTATTGTAATAGGTCCTGAATAGGCAAGGAATATTATCCTCCGTGAAACCTACTTCAGGAGTCCATTTGTGAATCCATGATATTGAAAATTCAATAAAGAAATAGATTTGATCCATTTTTTCTAACCAACATATATGATCTGCATGATACAATTTGTTTAGGTCTGGTGACACTTTTGTCCATTCTTTGAATAACTGAAAGAATTGTTCAGGTAAAATTTGAACTGTAGGACCGTGGTATGACTACCAGTTTATAAACCAATTTGGGATTGGCTCTGCAAATATCTTTGCGCACACCTTTATAAACCAAGTGTGTTTATGTTTGTCATTATTATAATAAAGCACTTTATCAAATGCTTGGATATAATCCCAATACGTGAAATTCATTCGAGTATTGTTGAGGCTTATCTGCCTCTTCTTCATGGTAGAAATACCCTAGTCTTCTATAGATATAATCTGTTTTATAATGGGTTTCGAGAAGTTATAAACTTTATCATGAGGGCTATAACCTGCACCGGAGAAGTGTTGAAATTCTGCACTTCCTGAACTTATCAAAATTTCTTTATAATATGACCGAGTTTTGTATGACTCACCCGGGTAGTATAATCCATTGATTAGATACCTTTGGAATATCTTCCATGGTTCATCTATTATTATTATTATTATTATTATTATTATTATTATTATTATTATTATTATAAACTTTGATGCAAAGTCAATAGCCCTTTGAATAGGGGTAACTTTCCCTTGACAAATCTAATGTCCTAGGAATTGAACATCTGTTGGAATAAACTCATTTTCGGTTTTGAGATAACCAAACCATTTTGTTTCACAATTTTCTTAAAATGGTCAAGATGCTTGATATGCATTTCAAATGTTTTAGAAAACACTTGAATATCATCAATGTAGACAATAATAAAATCCATATAAGGATTAAAAATATCATTCATGATTTTTTGAAATTCAGAAGGGGCATTTTTCAAACCAAAAAGCATCACATTCCATTCATATTGACCAAATGGAACATTAAAAGCTGTTCTATAAGCATGCTCTTTAAATATTTGGATCTGCCAATAACCTGATTTTGAATCAAATTTTGAAAATATATTGACATCATATAATCTGGAAAGTAAATCTCTTTTGTTTGGAATATGATACCTAATCCATTTTATTAGAATCAAGTATCTCTCCAAAGTGATCAAAATTCGAGGATGGACCCCCAAAGTGATAACCAAATCACCAGTCAAGGTATTGCCTAGAGCAACCTTAGCATCACCTTCAAAGAATGTATTAAAAGAGAGATTAAAGAAAGTTCTCGAAGAAATGGACGATGATCAGTCCAGTGAAGAAGACATCTGGCTCCTCCTTGAAGAAGTCACATCAAAAAATGATAATGGAGACATGCTAGACCCTGTGTGGATAGTTGTAGCTTATCTTGACTTCTATTAAGAATAAGAGAATGACCTTTGAGAAAAGTAGAGGTTCAAAGAACAGGAATTACTTTTCCCAAGAGGCAACTCACTATTCCTAAAAGGAATCTTGAAAAGAAGTCATACAAATCCTCATTAAATTCCCTGGTTACAGCCCAAATGGGAAGAAGGACTTTGATTAGTAAGAAGATTTCTTCCTAAGAAGAATCTTCATCCAGCTCAAAGCAATCAGTTAATTTGGAAGATATTCCAAAAAACCGTCCGTTATACGGCCAGATGCAGGCATATTTGGTTGTTCAAAAGCAAAAGGAGACTTTTGCTTTTATCACCAAAGAGGATAATGATAACTCAGTAAGGCATATTGCCAGAAGAATCTCCTTGATGATATGCCTTACTGAGTTATCAAGAAATTTGAGCTCAATCGAACCGTCAGGGAACCTAATGACTCTTTCAATTTGAGATCTCTCAGAGTGAGATGAGAAAGGCTGGGTGATGGCATCAAAGTGCTAATCACTAGTAGAAAGAATATCGTTCCATTTGAGAAGACGGGGAACACAGATTGTACTATGTTCATGCTTGGCCTCCATACGCATAGTTACACGTTTCTAGTTCTCATGAAGAGCCTTTGGTGCAAGAGTGGTTTTCATAAGCTTATAGTATACTCGATAGATAATCACTATTTCTCTAGTGTTGGCTTTGCTGTTTAAATTGTTGGTTTTGACATTGAGTGTCAAGGAATCCATGACATTAGGATCACTAATGTCAACTTAAAAGTTAGGATAACAATTGAACTAAACCGGGCCATCTGCAAGGTTACTCTGGAGGACTCCTAACAAGGAATCATCAAAATTAAGAAATCTGTCATCTCTAAGGAGGACGCAAACAGGAATATCAAGGCCTTTACAGAAAAGAGGCTTAACAACCACTTGCACCAAACCAATATGCAAATAATTAAAATCAGATCTGTAACGATTAATATCGCTATCTTTCAGCAGGCGAATAATTTCTAAAGAATTATTAATAGCAATAGTAGACTCACAAGTCTTAATATTATGACGAGTAATTAAACTGAAATTACCTAGATGGTAAATCTTTTTGAAAGGTTCTTCTGGAATATTCCAGTTTTGGAGATCATTTTCTAACTTAGCAATCCTAGTTGCTTGAGAGGATAAATTAATACTATTTAAAATATGTTGATTGTTTTCCATACAATTTAGAATATACTGTCTAATGGACTTACAATACAAAATTAATATAACAAGTAAATTCATAATAAAACAATAAGCATGTAAGCATATACTGAATATTAAAACATATATCAAAGATCCAGATAAAGTTTCTAAGGGAGGTTCTGTTGGTTTTACAACTGTTCTTTTCCTAGAGTTATCTTGGCTACGGGATCACCATTAACAGGTCTAAACGCCCACTTGGCTTCAGTAACCTTACAATCGGGCTAGCCAACACCTCAACACCTAGTATAGAAACAATATATAGGAACATGATAAATGAAATAATAGTCGTATATATACTAAATCTTAAAGTATATTATAAAACACTTAATAAAATAATTTTTCCATGCCTTAGACAGTATATATACTTAGCTGCTCAATCCGTCAACTTTATGTTTGACAAAGATTTCAAGCATGATGCTTCAAAATTGATATTTGCAAGGTGGCAAGCGCAATTGGCCTCTTTTGATTTTGAAATTCAATATAAGAAGGGAGTTGATAACTCTTTACCGGATTTCTTATCCAGAGAATACCTTCAATAAAATGTTTTTCCAAATTTTTTTTGATGATGAAACTCTTGTTACTATCCTCATGGTACTTAGATTACCTAGAGATCTGAAATGTCTTATTCTTGACAAAATTATTGATAATATCTTGAATGAAGATTTCGAAGATTTTCTCATGCTTGATTACCCAGAAGATTATCTGACCGATTATTTCTCAGAATGACAAAAGGTTGTTATATTTGCAGGATGGATCCGCCATAGATTCACACTAAAGGCAGGGGAAGGGGAAGATCTGCCCTGGGAAGATCATCCCAGGGACCGTCATACGGATCCTCGTCAAACTCACAATCTTATCAAGGATCGTCATACAGATCCTCATTAAATTCCCCGGTTATAGCCCAAATGGGAAGAAGGACTTTGATTAGTAAGAAGATTTCTTCCCAAGAAGAATCTTCATCCAGCTCAAAGCAATCGGTTAATTTGGAATATATTCCAAAAGACAGTCAGTTATATGGCCAGATGCAGGCATATTTGGCTGCTTAAAAGCAAAAGGAGGCTTTTGCTTCTATCACCAAAGAGGATAATGATGATATCAAATCCTACGAAAAACTACAGAAAAAAGAAATGATATTTCTTTTAGAAAATACTGATCTTCAAAGAAAAGATGAACCATGGAAGATATTCCAGAGGTACTTGGTCGATGGATTATACTATCTGGGTGAGTCATACAAAACTCGGTCGTATTATAAAGAGATCTTGATAAGTTCAGGAAGTGCAGAACTTCAGCACTTCTCCGCTACGGGTTATAGCCCACATGAGAAAGTTTATAATTTCTCAAAAATCATAATCAAACAGATCATATCTGTTGAAGACTGGGGTATGTCCACCATGAAGGAAAGACATATAAGCCTCAACAATACTCGAATAAATTTCACATATTGGGATTATATCCTAGCATTTGATAAAGTGATTTACTATAATAATGATAAACATAAACACACTTGGTTCATAAAAGTGTGCGCAAAGATTTTTGCGGAGCCAATTCCGAATTGGTTCATAAATTGGTGGTCATACCATCCCACTGTTCAAATCTTACCGGAATAATTCCTCAAATCATATAAGGAATGGACGAAAGTTTCGCCAGATTTAAACAGATTATATAATGCAGATCATATCTGCTAGTTGGAGAAAATAGACCAGATCTATTTTTTTATTGAATTCTCGATTCCATGGATTCACAAATGGACTCCAGAAGTAGGATTCACCGAGGAAAATATTCCTTGCCTATATAGGACCTACTACAATAACTTTTAGGATAAATTTATGAAACAAGATCCCAAGACCAAGCAATTAATTAGTCAAGAACTCATGGATTCTATTAGCGAAAAAATTAACGAATAAAATAAAGTTCCTCATAAGGGAATTATTGATAATAACTCTGTAAGGCATATTGCCAGAAGAATCTCCTTTCAAGATGGAGATAAAGAGTATGATTAATGCTTATCTACAAGAAGTAAAAAGAAATTTCAGACTATAACACAGATAGATAAATTTGACACTTCAATGCGAAGCGAAACAAGTAACGATGATATCGCAGAAGAGTCGCAACAGGCCGAAACGAACAATATATTGTCCACCAATGAACAACAAAATGCAGAAGAATTCCTGCAGCAAATGAAGGGCATGGAGAAAAGACATGGTAAAGAACAAACATGAGAGGATGAAGATGAGAAGATAAGATTGAGCCCACTCAACAGGTGATACACTGTTGCCCGGAGCCCACTAAACAGTAGAAACACTATTCATTAACAGTAGAAACACTGTTTAGGGACCCAGTTATGGGACCCCTTTTACTATATATATATTCCTTATGTTTTTTATTTTGTCTATAAAAGCATTAGTTCTTCTTAGAAGAGAGGCATCAGAAAAACAAACGCTATCTCTTTTACATTATTGTAAATCTATTGTAAAGAATTCTCTTTGTAAGCTCTGTTCCGATTTCATATCATAAATAAAAATCCGATCAATTTTTCACATCTTGGACTTTGGTGATGACCGCCCTTATAAGGTAATTTTATTTTTAGTCTTTCTTTTAGCAGTGTCTCTCCTAGCCAGGACTATGTCCGACTAAAGATCTCATATCTATGTTGAATAACTAACTTCTTTCCTATATAGACCATGAACGATCTAAGCTATATTAAAATATAAAGGAATTTTGTTATGGTTTCTCAACTTGGTTCTGAGATCGAGGTACAGTCGGATCTAGTACTACTCTTATTAGCTTTGCCTTAGTGGCTTCATCTGGCCAGCCGTGGTTCATAGCCCAATTAAGGAGTTGAAAAAGGGCTTCTTATACCCGGTTAGAACTGCCAAACACATGGGCTCAATATGAATTATGTATTAGATTCCTGACAGACCCTTTGCTCAGGTAAATTTAACACCATGCAGTCCGAGAAGCCATATAAAAGTTCTTGTGTATTTCAATTCTTAACCAAGAGGACTACCGCTAGTTTAAGGATGCTAAATTTCTAGATCTTTGACTGGGCGGACTATCGCTAGGTCGCAGATCCTGTAACCTTGGTATCAGAGCCTAGAAATTTCATGGTATATATGAGATGGAGGTTAACTATTCAACATAGATATGATCTTTGTCTCATGGATCTGGGAGAAGCGAGTTCTAAAAGTACTAGACTTGAAGATGTTGATGTACCTCAAAACCTTGATTTGTTAAACAAGTGGACGATTCCTAAAGTCCCGATAAAAACTATTTATGATTGTGGTTGGTTTGTTAAACTATCTTCTAAACAATTGATTAAAACTACTAAGTAATCTTTAGCTTTAAATTTGTCTGAACAGACTATTCGTTTGCTAAGCGAGCGTGATGTCAATCTTTATAAAAATAAGTATAATTATCTACATATTGGTATGGTGCAAATTGCTTTTAAGTCTTTAACCCATAAAGGGTTACCTGAGACTTTTTTAGCTGCTCTTCGTGATGTTAGAAATTTAAATTTTCGTTAATCTCTTATGGGTTCGATAGAATCAACGGTGGCCTATGGTCCCGTATACTTTAATACTCAGCCTAATTTACAGTTATCTCTTACTGATGCTAATATACTTCACCTTAATATTAAATGTTAAAACGCATGGTTATAATTATGCGCCTGGTTCAGAACTCATCAGTTTATCTTATAGAATTTATTTCAAATTGTTATCTACTCTCAATCCTAGATGTTGATTATATGATATTTCTAATCAAACTAATTTGGTGGAAACCAATTTTGCAAAATCCAAGGTCACCACCAGGATACCTATTAAGTAGGAATAAATAGATACGAACGAGACTGGAATCAGATTAATACGTCTTATAGTGGTTCCGGGATTTATGAATGGAATCTTGATGGACTGACTAATAGACAATTGACTATTCTTTTTCATAGGATGCTCATGTATGCAACTATCTGTAAGAGTGTTAAAAACACAGATACAACTATTTGCAAGATGATTATTGCCGATTTTATGGGCCAGCTTCTAGGATTGTGGGATAACTACCTCAGCATGAAAGAGAAAGCTTCTATTATTAATGCGGTCGCTACCAATGATGGTGTTGATAATCTGGGTATGGCTCTAGTGAGAAACATAGATATGTTGTTCATACCCTTGTTCTAACCATTTTAGAACACTTTAATGGAAGATTACCAATCAACATGAGACTGTTCGTACCCTCTTCAACGGTCTAAGATGTCAGACCTTAGGACATTTCAGATGGTACAAAGACACCTTCCTTAGTAGGGTTATGGAATTACCCAAAAATAAAGTTGAGTATTGGAAAGATAAGTTTATAGATGACCTTCCCCCTCTATTTGCCGAAAGAGTTCATAAAGTTCTAAGAGGCAATTATGGTGAAATCCCTTATAAGGATTATACCTATGGAAAGATTATAGGGACTTGCACACAAGAAGGTTTGAACCTGTGCAACGAACTACATATGGTTAGACAACGTAAGATGGATAAGCTTAGAGAAAAATCCCAAAAAGGATCGAAGGTTTTATAAATAGAATTATAAAAACATGCGGATAATAAAAGAGTTATACTTACAAAAACAAGTTTATTGCATAACTTCAAAAGGAGAATAGGAAATATTACAAGAGAGGTTTTCAGAATATTGGGGTGAATTTTCTAATGCCTCTAACGTTATGAGAATGTCCTCTTATATAGAAGACGAGAAAGATGCCTTTATATCTTAGGCGTACAGGTGTACGGCTAAGATCTTGCCGACATAGATAATGGGGTGGTTGCTTTGATAAAGTAGCTTTGTGGGTAAAACATTGGTCTTATTTTTTATAAAGAGACTTTTCTTCAAGATTCCTTTTAGGTATAGTGAGTTGCCTCTTGGGAAAAGTAATTCCGGTTCTTTGAACCTCTACTTTTCTCAAAGGTCATTCTCCTATTCTTAATAGGAGTCAAGATAAGTTACAGCTATCCCCGTAGAGTCTAGCATGTCTCCATTTTCATTTTCTGATGTGACTTCTTCTAGGAGGAACCCGATGTCTTCTTCGCTGGACTGATCATCGTCCATTTCTTTGAGATCTTTCTTTAGTCTATCGTTTAATGCATTCTTTGAAGGTGATGCTGAGGTTGCTCTAGGCAATACCTTGACTAGTGATTTGGTTATCACTTTGGGGGTACATCCTCGAATTTTGATCTCTTTGGAGAGATACTTGATTCTATCAGACTCTGTTTCAGCAAAGTTCCATGATAAAATATAAGAAATTCTTTTCTTTATAAAATATTTACACATTTTAATGTGTTCTGGTAGTGTAGAAATTTCTTCTTTAATTTGAAATTCTTCAAATCTGCTGAGAAATTTTTGTGGGAGGATTTCCCTGTTTCCTCCAAAGTAGCTCCACCATTCATAGAACCACCTGAGAATAATTGTTTTGGCCATGTTTGGAAAATATTTGATAAACCAAGTATGAACTGGTCTGATATATAAGAAATTGAACCATGCATTTTTATAGTCATGCCAATTATAAGTCTGAGGCTTATGAGGCAATGACAATGTAATGGGAGTGAGAAGATGATTTGCATACCATTCTGATGGAGACAGAACCCTCTTGATGGTGAATCTGGAATAGCTGATATACTCCGGATTCTTGTGACTCATGGTGTGCTCAATAATGATAGACTCTGCGTCTATTAAAATAGCTTCAAAGTATCTTTGAGTTTTGAGTGGATTATGAGTATCCACCAAATTGTTGTTCAAATAAACTGGCTTGATAAGACTAGCAATAGGAACTGCCTCATATTGTTTGTTGATAGCCATGATTGGCAAGGCTTACTTTGTTAAGAATTTAAATTCTTCTTTTGTTGGAGGTGTATCAGGCTTCTTCCCTGTTAAAGGTTTTACCGCTTGTGCAAAGGTCTTTGGGGCCTTCATTGTGTAGCTCTCTTTAGTTTGGACAGAAGAAGATGTTGATCCTTGACTAATATTCTGACTGATTAATTGGTAGGAGTGTTTACCTCCAATTTTGGGTAATCCGCCCAAGCAGTGTACCTGTTTTGGAACCCTTTGTCAATGATGATGTTTGCCCTTTGTGGAGTAGTTGGTCTAAGTGGAAATAATCCTATGGTTGGAATTTCAAATGGTAGCCATTTGTTGGTTCTTCTGAGATGATTCAGGTTTCAGGGGCCTCATGCTGGGCCTCATTGTTTCCCTGTAAAAATTCTCTTGTCAAGAAATTTGGGAGGGAATTATTTTCTCCTTTAATAAAATTGATTTCGAAATCAAAGGTAGATAGTAGAGCTTGCCATCTAGCAAAGATTTGTTTTGAAACAAGATTCTTTACATCTTTTTGTAAAATCTCTTTAGCAGATTTGCAATCTACTCTTAGTAAAAATTCTTTATTAACAAGATCATCTTGAAACTTAGTGATACATAGCACTATAGACAAAAATTCTTTTTTAACAGTTGAATAATTTTTTTCAGCGGAATTCCAGATTCCGGAAGTAAAACGAACAAGTTGTTCAATAGATTCAAGATCTACTCTTTGTTTCAGAATTCCTCCATAACCTGTATCAGAAGCATCAGTTTCTACAATCATGGATGCATCTGGGTTACGGATTCCTAAAGAAGGGATATTTTGAACTAAGGCTTTGACACGAATGACAACCTGAGTTTGTTCAGAACTCCAAGGAACATGGTTCTTCCTAAGCCTTTTATATAAAGGTTCACAAACATATCTGACTTTAGGAATAAAATCAGCCACATAATTAAGACTTCCTAAGAATCTTTGAAGCTAGGTTTTATCAATAATTTCGTTAGGAAATTTAGATGAGA
This sequence comes from Solanum lignicaule, assembly GCA_029582545.1. Taxonomy (NCBI): domain Eukaryota; kingdom Viridiplantae; phylum Streptophyta; class Magnoliopsida; order Solanales; family Solanaceae; genus Solanum; species Solanum lignicaule. The sequence goes on from JAJOOF010018562.1 coordinate 14,784, forward strand.
ACTCTATGGACCTGCAAATAGGTTTATAAGTACCTTGATAGAGGTCATGTCCTAGGAACCTGATGGAAGTTTGAAAGAGGCAAATCTTCTTAGCGCTAACAACCAAACCATTATTCCTAACAATCTTAAAGAAAGTATTGAGATGTTTAAAATGAGAATCAATGTTCTCAGAGAAGATCAACACATCGTTAATATAAACAATAGACATATAAGAATAATCATTAAATATAGAATTCATGATATTCTGGAATTTAGAAGGAGCATTCTTGAGTCCAAATGGCATAACATTCCATTCATACTGTTCGAAAGGGACATTGAACATCGTTTTATATTTATCTTTTTCAGCAATTTGAATTTGCCAAAAACCAGATTTTATATCAAATTTGCTATAAATATTAGCTTTGAAAGTTCTTTTCAAAAGATCTCTTTTGTTAGGTTTCATGTACCTAATCCATTTTAAAGTGGAATTAAGAGGTTTGTAGTTAATAACTAACCTTGGTGCTCCTTGTTCTATTTTTGTTAACATAAAAGGCAGAGCAACTCCAAGGAGATTTAGAAATTCTAATGATTTTGTTTTGTAAAATAATATTGATTTCTTTCTTACAAAACTCCATCATTTCACGATTCATCTGAATGGGCCTTGCTTTAGTACTAATGGCATGTTCATTGAATCCTTCAATGTATGGGAGTTCTACAATATGTCTTTTTCTTTCCCAAAAAGCATTTGGAAAATCTGAGCATATTTCTTATTCAAATTGTTTTTGAAGATTGGCTATCTTAGTAACCTTCTCCGGGGTTTTTAAAATTTGCTCAATTTTCTTTACTTGAATTTCATCTTTTAAAAATGTGATATGTTAAGAAAGTTTGTTTATTCGAAAAACTGTATTTTTCCTGATAAATTTGCTTTCATCCCGTGAAAGAGTTTTGACAAAAAGAAAATATAAGTATTTCCCAAGAATATTGGTATTGATATTGTGTAAATCGGTAACATACGATTTTATCTGAGTGATAAAAGGAATGCCAAGAATGATATCTTCAGTAATCACAAAGTCATTAGTCAAGCAAATACCATTGTTGCAAATATGAGCTTTTGAAAGCTTGTAATTATGTAACATCTCGCAACTAGAAAGAACTAGAAGGAAGTTTAAAATTTGGAAACAGTTACTTTTGGAAAGAATGAGGAAATCTAGAAATTTTTAAGTATGTTGAAGTGAGATTTTGGTCAACTTCAAACGGCCATAATTCCTAGCTCAGGATGAGTTAAGTGTGATTCTAGATATGGTTGGAAAGCCCTTGGAATGATCTTTCCAATGCCTCCAAGTTTGCGTAATTTTGAGTTCATACGAGAGAGTTATGCCCATTGGAAGTTGAGCTGTTGGATTTAGGAAATGTCCATCCAGAATTTTAAGGGGTATTCTAGTCTTTTCATGGCCCTATTATTTTGATTCATTTTTAGGAGTTTAATATGGGTCAAATAAGAGTTTAGTCAGTTTTAGAATTTGGGATTTCACGCTAGGGCTTGGAGAAAAGAGAAAAGAGGAGAAAGGAGAAGAGGAAACAAGATTCGTCGATTTCGTCGGGGGTGATCCCTAATAAAGTATGTCAGATCACATAGCATTGGGTTAGTTCACCCACGCGCCAATCATGATTCAATTCAGCGAAATATGTGTGATTTGAAAGTAAATCCTTTGAGTTCTTGATGAAATTCATTTGAATTCTTGTGGGTTGTTTTGTTGAAGTTTCTTGCGATTTGATTCATGTTTCCGGGTGTAATTTCGGTTTGAATCTATCATATATTGAGGGTATAAATGATCCTAAGTGTTTGGGGAAAGAACGATTGAAGTTTAGAGGGTTTAGAGTTGAAAAACGAAGAAGAAAAGTCGTCAAACACCTGGGGATAGGGGTGGGGCGTCGCGCCAGCCAGCGTGCCCCAAAAGAGTCTCTGAATGTTCATCCTTGGGGTGCCGCGCCAGTCAACGTGCCCCAGACTGGTCTCTGAATACTGAGGGCTGGCGCCCCACACCACTCAGAGCGCCAGGGACGCCAGATCTCCCCATTCGCTACCCACCTTTTTGTACTTGTTCCTTAGCAATGTACCTATGTTTCTTAGTTGATTCCAACACTCTAAGGTACATCTAAATATCATGAAATCATCCATAAACATGAGATCATGAACCTTGAATCTATAATCCAATTCAAGGAAAGTTAAGATCAAAGTCAAGAGAAGTAAGAGTCAAGTTAAGAGAAGTTCTTAGAGTTTTCCAAAAGTCTTTTTTTCCAAATGTTTTAACTTTGTTTTAAGACTTAAAGTTCAAGTTGAGTAAAAAGTAAAGAGTAAAGTTTGAAGTTCATTTCTTCAAAAGTATATAGGGACTAAGTATGCCCAAAGAGATTTAAAATATTTTCACATTTAAATAAGAACGGAAACTGAGATTTCCAAGGAGCCTTCGGGCTAGCTTTCAAAAAAGTGTAATAGCTTTCTAAATGAAGCAAGAAGGAAAAACTGAGATTTCTAAGATAGCCTTTGAGCTAATTTTTTGAGTACTAATCTCAAATCACAGAAGAAGTATGTTTTTTTTTAAAACATAAGAGCTAGTGTATTTTTGGAGTAGTATTGAGCACCGAATTGGGGGCGAGCATGAGTTCAGTTAACTCACGTCTCCAACAAACCATGTAGCCACCATGGGTAGAAAAGGGTCATACTTTTTAGATGAGCCCTTTTCACAATAGACTAGTGGATCCACTTAGTAGTTCAGGTCCTATACCTTTGGCCGGGTATAGGATGCGCTGGCAGCGTGAGGTAGATCGATGTATCAACACTATAGCTCTTATGTGATGGTTGTCGATTAGATAAACTCCCACAGAAGTTGTATATTTTTATACATCAGTTTATTGTATTTTTACATACATTTCAGAGTTATGTTGTAACCTTGTATATACACAGATTTGACATAATGTTTTTAAACAACTTTTCTTTATATTGCACTTGTTTTAAATTGCTTTATATTGAAATGAGTTAAGTTAAGTATTCATGAGTTGAGAAGAGCCTGGTAAGTGTTTCTTTCAGATTCCCTTTCAAGCCTATGTTGTTATAGCATTCCAACTCGCATACTTGTAGATTCAATGTACTGATGCCAGTTGGCCTGCATCGTCTTATGATGCAAACACAGGTAACTAGGATCGGCATTCCAGCGCACCATTGATCCAGTGATCAGTTCTGAGTTAGTCGGTGAGTCTCATTGCATTCCATAAGATTTATTTTCATTGTTTTCTAGTTAGTTCATTAGGATGTTGTGGGGTTGTCCCAACATCCATCTCAATTGTTTTAGAGGCTTCATAGATAGTCAGATGTTAGTCCTTTACGTCTTTTCATTATCATTTCTTATTGTTAAGACTTGGGGTGCCACTTTTGGCCAAGTTGAATGTTTAACCTTTGAAACATTCTTAGTTATTTTATTTTTCAGTTCAGTTAAGTGTTATTGAACATTATAAGTATGAATATTGTTTTCCGTTGAGTTAAGTAAGTCAGACCAAGGGTTCGATTGCGGCCAGCAATGGTCTTCGAGTGCCAATCCCGCCCAAGGTGTAGGCCCAGGGCGTAACAAATTAATTTTCAAAAGTTCTCATGTAGAGGAGTATAATTTTAAAGTACTTTTTTGCAAATACTTAGTTGGAACAAAACCTTTCACAATGCAGTTGTGATCTGCACCACTGCCAAGCAAAGCAATTTTGTTAGTAACAAAATGTTTATTGACTACAATTCTAATAGGTATATGGTGACTCTGAGGTCTAACCGAAGAAATGACTGTTACTCCAGGAGCTACAGAGGTAGAGGTGTGATTACCTGTTTGGGTGAAATAAGGCTCAGCCAAATGGTCATTATTAATAAAATCGTCGTCATTACCTTGAGAGGATTCGTGGTCAGAATCAGGTTCTTGTAAAAAGGCCTTCTTGAGTACCTGGTCGGTGAGGATATCTGTTTCAAATTTTCCAAGTCGAGATTTGATATTTCAAATTTCTTCTTTGAGATTTGACACCTTATGGCGAAGATCATAAATAGAAGGTTCAGACTTATTGTCTGCGAGATTCATGATTTGTTTCATGCTGAATGGTTCAATTACTGACAGGGGTTTTGGCTTATCAGTGTTGAGAATAAGATATTTAAGTTCAAGAAGAAAATGTTTTTGGGTTCTTCATCATTGATGTACTGAATGACATCGAAAAGAGCTTCTTTAGAATTATCAGAAAGAACTCTGATGTTTTGGGGAGTACTGTCGCAGGTACAAAAAGCTTCAGTACAATTGCAATCCTTGCCAGATTGGCTGTTATCTGATTCGTCATCAAGATTGATGTCTTCATCATCACTGTATTCATCAGAAAAATGAGAAGAGTCAGAAAAAGGTTCATCAAGGATAGAAAAGAGTTTACCCTTGGTGTCTTCATCGATGCCAAGGAGGTTGATCTTCTTCTTCTTGGTGTTGGATCTACATTCGCTAGATTTGTGACCTGTCTTGCCACACGTCTAACAAATATCTTTTTTGGCATCTCTAAGTCTCTTGGACCTGGATTTCTTCTTCCTAGGCTCAGTAGAATCTCGTCTTCGAGATCTAGTTCTGTAAGACTTCTTGTCTTTCTTATCTTTCTTTACTCGATCAGGAGGAGTAATAAAACCGAAGTCTTGACAAAAACTTCTCAATTCTCTTCTAGAGGAAGATTGTTCCTTTTTAAGTTGATGCTTAAGCTTGATATCTGTGCAGAGTTCAAGCCCTACAATGTTGGTGGTGCTGACGAGGTCTCCATAGGTCAATCGACTGTAAGGAATTCGGCCATCTGTGATACTGAATTTTAGTTCTGACTTTGTCAGCAAAGAGAGGAGGAAGACCGCTTATGAAGCGTTCTTTCCAAAATCCAAATTGCAATCTGGACGGATCATAACCTTACTGAGGAAAGCATGTTTATATCTAATGAAATGATCAAGTGAAGGACAACTGAGGTTGTTCAGGATTTGGAGACTCCTATCTTGAAAGAGTTTGGGCTCGCCAATGAAATGCTTAGCAATATGATAGAGAAGTGTAGCACAAACATCTTCTCTAGTAACTTGTGAAGTAGTTTTTGACAACTGTTTCAGTCGCCGTTGCATTATAAATGAGATGTTTGGTCTCATCATTGTAGTAGTTATCCCACCAATGTTTCAACATACCAGTGAAACCTACAGCGATTAAAATAGCAGCTTCTCTGTCAGTAGAGTTCATTACCTTATAGGCTGTAATAGCAACTCCCATTTCATGGGGCTTGTTTTAAATCTGATGCACTGCTAGGCCATCAATGTTCCATTCTGTAATGCCTCTTCCTTCATGAGAAGAAGTGGATAAAAAAGCATTTTCCTCATACTGAAGGTCTGGGAAAGAGGGACTGTTATGGTAATTTTTCATGTTATGAAAACGATCATTTGAGAGTTTATGAAGGAGATTGGATTTCTCCAGAAGGGTTGAAACTTTCTTTTGGGTAGTTCCATCTTTGGTGGAAATATTGAAGTTGGTTAGTTGTTCATTGATCTTGTCAAGGATGTTTCCTGAAATTTCAAAGGTATCTTTGAATTTAGGGAATTTATCTCTGGAGAATTCTATGAGTTTGAAACCTGGATTAGTTTCAATGTTTTGGCTGGATGAAGTAGAAGGTGGAGTAGGTCTCCTACTAATGGATGGTTTGGAATCTTCTATTTGTCTGGAGATGACATGAAGAATTTGGTTAGAGTAGTTGTTTTGTTCTACTACTCGGTCAATGTCAGCTGGGGTGACAAATGAGGAAGGATTATTACACTTTTCTTTGAAAAGAGAGGCCTTCATTATGGTTCCTGCAACAGGGATATTAAGTCCTTCAAGATGAGGAGTAATAGATTCCACTACCTTGTTGGAAGTTGTATACCATTTGTTGATGATCATTTGAAGTGACTCAGTTTGATTTTCAATCTTTCCTGTCATTTAAAACCATTTGAAGAAATCGATCTCACAACCGATTCTTTTCATGTTAGCCATCCATAAATCTCTGAAGGCTTCTCTTTGCTTAAGAGCATAGTTAGCAACATACTAATTTCTTTTGGCCTGGTTATCTGGATGAGTCCTGAGTTTGTGAAGAATATTGTGATCAGGATTGAAAGTATCACCTGTCTTAAGTCTCGTGATCTTCATCGCGTAGGAGATCGTGTTGGTCCAATCTTTCGACTTCGTGTCCTTGAAGATCAACAATGCTTAAGTCGAAGGACTAGACCAACACGATCTTCTACACGATGAAGATAACGATGCTTAAGACAGGTGATACTTTCAATCCTGATCACAGTATTCTTCACAAACTCTGGACTCATCCAGATAACCAGACCAAAAGAAATTGGAAGAAGTGAAAAGAGACTTAATAAAAAAATCTTGATATAGATATTATGGATGATATTTCTATGGCGTCAGCAAGACACACCAATAATGATGATGAAGCATGCATGGCGGGAAAAGCCCAGAATGATAATAGCAATGAGGAAATTGATATTAATGCTCTTCTCAAAAAATTACAAGAGCAAGTGGAAGAATCTTCCGACAAAGCCACCTGCAAGGGAAAAGATAAGATGTAAAAGAAGGCCCCACAAAAATCAGAATAATTGGGGCAATAATCCAAAAGACTTTAATAAAGAAGATTAGTAGGCCAGAATAATATGTCGGCCATATATGTTGTAATGGAAAGGCCACGCCTATTTATCAGTCTTATCCTTTCATTATTGGCTATTGTAAATTGTGTGGGCCACCTTATCTTATCGCTTTAGATTCCTTGACCTCTATATAAAGAGGCGAAACTATCTTTAGTGAAGCAGGTTTTAGAAACCCCCCTCTCTCTCTATCTATCTCTAGTATTGTAATATTTTCTTCTGTAAATCTTTTGAGTTTGAATAATAAAAAGCCTTCAGCTTGGTTGGTACATCATCTTGTGTGGAGTTCTACTCCAGGTACTGTTCTTATTTTCGATTTATATCTTTACTTTTTATATGCACTAAGCCTAGATGATAGGCTAAAGTATTTGTGTTGGACTATAACATACTAAGTTACTATAAGAACTGGCGATAATGTCTATAATTGAGACAGTTTGAACAGTTATACTAAGGTCAAGCTTAAGAGATCCAGACAGGTTAATGAAAGCCTATCGAAGGAATCCGTAGGATTACCCGTTAGCTAGGTGGACATGTAGGGCGGACCCGGATAGTACATGCTTTCATTAACTATTACCAGGATTAATTAAGTCTGTAAAGACCCCTTGAGTAAAACTGAATGATCCGTCGAAATTTTGGTATCAGAACCATGGACTTTTAGTAAGTATAGGTGGTACAGTTCAACACATCATTTCTCTATGCATATGATAAAGAGGAGATCTACTGTTAAAAATAGTAGAAAAGAAGAATATGATTTACCACAACATCTTGATCTACTTAATAAGTGGACTATTCCAAAAATACCTCCTACGATTATATACCAGATGGGAACTTTGAGAAACTTGGTCTCAAACAAGTGGTCAAAACTACTGAAGAAACTATCACTATTGATAGTGATCATCAAACTTTTAGATTATTATCTGAAAATGATTTAGCCCCTTTTACAGGTTTATGCATGTCGGCTTGGTTCAGGTGGCATTTAAGCCCCTCACCTTAAGAGTCCTACCAGAAAGATTTATAGCATCTTTGAGAGATGGTAGAAATCAGAATTGGAAAGAATCCCTTATAAGGACGATACATACTAGTCTTGCTTACGGACCAGTTTATTGTAATGCTTATCCTAATTTACAAATATCTTTGCAGGATGAGAATTCATTAAGTTCTCTTATGCTTAATGTTAAACTTCATGGTTATGATTATATGCCTGGAACTGAAGTTGTTTGCATATGCTATAGAATTTATTATAAACTCTTACATACTTTGAATCCTATGTGTAAGATGATTGATTTTAAAAATGAAACTATTCTTATAGAAACCAATTTTGGTATATCTAAGGTTGTTACCAGAAGACCTATTCAGTGGGATGACATTGATTTCCTACAAGAGTGGGTTATTGAAAAAGCAGCACAACCTAAAGATAATACTAATAATGAGATTTCATAAATTGACCAGTTTAATGATGGAACTGTTAAAATCAAGTTTTCTGACTCTACAGCTCTGCATAATAAAATTAAGGGAAAAAGGATGAATTTACCCCCGAACTTTAATAAATGGTACGTCTATGCCCTCTGTTATACTTTGCGTCCATATAAGCCCCTGCCGTCCAATTATAGGTACACACATGCCCCTCTAACTAACAGACCCCTTATTTTTTACACGTGTCTTAATCCTAATGAACTACCCGTTTGACCTTTTTTTTAACCCATAAACCAACTATCCGCCCCATAACCCAATACCCACCTAATTTCCTCTAAAAGGAATCCTAATTAAAAGTCCCAAATTAACAGGTCTCATATCTCACACACAAAACCCTAGCCTAATTCTGTGTTCCCCTGCAGTTTCTCCCTTTCTTCTTCTGAAATCACCAAACAATTTCCATAATTGCAAGCACACCTCCACATCTCTGTTTTTGTGTATAACTTCTAATAGAAGTCAGTGATCTTCCCCTTGAACCTTGTTGGGTCATCAGTGGTCACTCCTTGTACATGAATTGTTCTATGTTATTGTATCTTTTATGGGCAATAGCCATTTTGTGAAAGAACTTGGTGATCCTCTCACCCTCTTTTAAGACAAAGAGATGTAGACTTCATTTTCTTTTTTTTGAGAAAACGTACAAAGTGGACCGCAGTTTGGCTGACCCTCTTCTTCCCATTCGGGTTGGGTTGACCCAGAAGTACAGTAAGAAGGAATGGCTTTCGAAATGTGTTTTTCACTCCAACCTTTTTAGAACGGATAGGCTCTTGGTACCTGTAAATACACTTTTTAGAATGATTTTGTGACGTACCTAGGGAGCTTACATCAGGAAACTCCCAAGCTTGCCGAGGAATGAACAAAACAGAGAAAGACACCGTCCAACCATTTTTTTTATGTGCGCGTACCACTTTTGAGTATCTTTGCACTGCTAGCTCCATTAGATCATTGGCTACCAGAAAGAATTTGTTGGGAATTTCGGATGGAAGAAGAGGCAGATCAAAATATGGGATACAACCTACCATCTCTTCTCACGAAAGACTTTCCATCCCATCACATACTGTTCGTACCCTGTTAAATGGTCTACGATGTAGAACCTTGGGAGAATTTAGATGGTATAAAGACACTTATATGAGTACGGTGATGGAAATACCCGAAAATAGTTATGAGCATTGGAAAGCTAAGTTTATAGATGGCATTCCCCCTCTTTTTGCCGAACATGTTAAAAGGATTCTGAGAAATTCACTTGGAGAAATCCCGTATAAAGATAATACTTATGGTAAGCTGATAGGAGTTTGTACTCAGGAAGGTATAAACTTGTGCAATGAATTGAAGCTCTCGAGACAGCTTAAGGTTGACAAGCTCAAGGAAAGATCTCAAATAGGAGACTTTTGTACCCAGTTCGGTTTACATGATGCTCCGGCTAATAGAAAGAAGAAGCATAGGGATTCTAGCGATTCTAGGAATCTTGATAAACGTTATAGGAAGAAGAGGTCAAGCTATAGATCTAAGGAGGAGTGAGACACTAGAAGAGCCTCTCGTAAGTCTAACAGATTTACCAAAAATATGTCTAAGCGTGAGCTTGCCAAGATTAAGTGTTATAAGTGTGGTAACTTCGGTCATATAGCATTCAATTGCAAACTTGAAAAGCTGAAGACCTTGGAATAAGATGAAGAAATTCATGATAAGGTTTATAGTTTTTTATATACATCTGGTTCTGAGTCCGATTATGATTCTGATTTAGGTTCCGAAGAAGAGATTGATTTGCCTGATTTATTTTATACTAGCCACCGGCATGTTAATATGAATGCTTGCAGTAATTGTCATGGTGATATTTGCTCTTGTGAAAATGATGAGTTTTATAAATTACAATTTCAATTTGAAGATTTGAATTTGAATAATATTACTTCTGATAATGTGATAGAACTTTTGAAAGAAGTTACTGATAACAATCTTCGTGAAAAAATTATTCAATTAGCTGTTAGTAATACTGCTAGCACAAGTTTTGAAAAAAATTCAGAAAAACAAAAGAATGATTTTGAATTTGAATATATTGCACCTTATTCTTTGTCTAAAATTAATAACAGACTTAATAAACAAATTATTTCTACAAAAGATTCTTCCTTTGATGATTTGAAAACTGAAATTGAAAATTTAAAAAATGAGATTAAATCTATTAAGCAAAACCAAATGATTTGTGATCATCGTCTTACACAGATAGAAACCAGTAATAACAAAGGTAAAAATGTTGCTGAAGAAAATACTCTTGCCCTTTTAATCTTGATCCTAAACAAGGTATGTTTCTTGGGATGATGCAAATTGTTACTGCTCATAAATGATATGTTAAATGCACCATTTTGATTGATAATAGCTTTTCGATAACTGATATTGTTATGATTGATAGCGGAGCTGATGTTAGTTGTATTCAAGAAGGTCTTGTACCTACTAAATATTTTGAAAAAACAACTCACATGGTTAAATCTGCTTCTGGACATGCTTTAGATATAAAGTACAAATTGCCTAATACTCGCATTTGCCAAAATAAAGTTTGCATTCCGCATTTCTTTTTCTTAGTTAAAAATCAATTATACCCTCCAATTATACTTGAAACGCCTTTTATAAATGCTATATATCCTTTTACTAATATAAATGTTAAGGGTTTTTCTGCTACGTATTAAGACAGGAATATTAGTTATACTTTTGTCACTGACCCAATTTCTCGTGATATTAATGCTTTAATTAATATAAAGCAAAAGCATGTTGATTCTCTGCAACTAGAATTGTTTAGTATGAATATATTTGATACTTTGAAATCCACTAAAGTACAAGAAAAAATTAAATTAATTTCTGAACAAATTGTTGTTGAAATTTGTGTTGATCATCCCAGTGCTTTTTGGAATCGGAAAAAGCATATCGTTACTCTTCCTTATAAAGATGATTTCTCTGAAAATGATATTCCTACTAAATCTCGTCCTTGTCAAATGAACACCAAATTGGTTGAATTCTGCAAAAAGGAAATGATAATTTACTGCAAAAAGGTTTGATAAAGCTTTCAGAGTCACCTTGGTCTTGCATTGCTTTTCATGTCAACAATGCTACTGAAAGGGAACGTGGTATCCCTAGGTTGGTTATCAATTATAAACCTTTAAATAAATATTTAAAGTGGATTAGGTATCTTATTCCCAACAAAAAGAATTTATTATCCAGATTATATGATGTTAATATATTTTCAAATTTTGATTTAAAATCAGGATATTGGCAGATCCAAATATTTAAAGAGCATGCTTATAGAACTGCTTTTAATGTCCCTTTTGGACAATATGAATAACGTTATGCCGTTCGGTTTTTAAAATGCTCCATCTGAATTTCAGAAAATTATGAATGATATTTTCAACCCATATTTAGATTTTATCAT
>JAJOOF010018563.1:0-11646 GCA_029582545.1 Solanum lignicaule
TTATTTACATATGAAACAAATGGTTAGTAGATATAAATGTGGGGTTGTTTTAACAAAATATAAACTCATGGATCAATTGTTGTATTAAAATATCTCAAATCATGATATGAAATCACATGGTGATTTCATATCATGGTTTTTGGAGAATATGATATCACCTCTCATGATATGGAATCATGAGATGAAATCAGCGTAAAATCACATGTCCAAACGCTGATTTCATCTCACTATACCATATCGTGATATGATATCGCATGGCCAAACGCCTACTTAGTTTCAGCTTATTATAGTTTGTACATTGTGTATATATATGGAACTTAGCATATTGTAAAGACAGAGGACTCTACACAGATAAAATAAAAGATTTATATTTCTCTCTCCATTCCACCGACTCCATGGAAAGATATCTCGATTTCTCTTCCTAATTTGAAGTGTAACATGGTATCAGAGCAGGTGACTGTGCAGCTCTTCACCTCAGCTATCGAGCGATGCTACCCTTGCTACGGCTTTTTTTCGATTTTTTTTGTAGTTTCACCAACCCACAGATGAGAAATTAGGGTTTCAGGCTACTATTGATTTCTAGATGACGAAGAAGGTTTTCTGATCTGCTGCAGAATATTTTCTTCCGTTGCTGAAGTGTTTGGTATTGTGTTCCTCTTCGTTGATCGATTTTTCCTAGTTTACTTGTTTCAGTTCCTTGTTTGCGAAATGCCAGATTCTCCATCTACGGCTACTAGTGCGTCGACATGAGGCTTTACTCCTTTCACGGTCAAGTCTTCGCATCCATATTTTGTGCATCCTTCTGATAGCCCAGGCACAATCTTAGTCACTACTAAGTTCAATGGCACTGGGTATGGGAGTTGGAGGAGGAGCATGTTGATAGGACTCTCTTGTAAGAACAAATTAGGGCTTATTAATGGAACCCTACGTTGATAATAAAGTTGCTGCTACTTCTATTACCTCTATTGACAGTAACACTACTGTTCCTATAAATAACCATATTGTTTCTGATTCTGTTTCAATGTCTACATGCATGCCTTCTTTTGTTTATTGTTTTGTTCAGAGTGATCTTGCTTTACTTTGGCATTTGAGATTAGGCCATATGCCTTATCATAAGATGAAATCCCTTGTTGATATAAATGTTCAATTACCTAAGAAACAAGACTTCATTTGTAAAGTGTGTCCTATGGCTAGACAACAAAGACTAGCATTTCCTGAAAGTTCCATCAAAACATCATGCCATTTTCAGCTCATTCACATTGATCTTTGGGGACCCTACCACACCCAAACTTACAATGGCTATAAACATTTTCTTACCACAGTGGATGATTTTTCTAGAGCCACTTGGACACACTTACTGTCTACTAAGTCAAATGCCTTTTCCCTTATCAAAACTTTCATCCATATGGTTCAGACTCAATTTCATACTAGAATTCAAATTCTAAGATCTGACAATGCTTTTGAGTTGGGTTCTAGCACTGAAGCATTTTCTTTCTTTTCTTCTCTTGGCATTGTCCATCAAACATCTACTCCTCACACCCCATAACAAAATGGTGTTGTGGAAAGGAAATACAAACACTTATTAGAGACTGCTCGATCTTTGATATTTCAATCTAAACTTCCTCTCAAATATTGGGGTGAGTGTGTAGATTCTCTTCACCGTTGTTACAAAATAACACCCCTTATGGTCTCTTATATAATACTTCTCCATCCTACTCACACCTCAAACCTTTTGGTTGTCTTAGTTTTGTTGCAGTCCCTAAGCCTTATAGGGATAAGTTTAAATCTAGATCTATCACTTGTGCTTTCCTTGGTTATAGCATGACCAAAAAGGCATATAAACTACTTGATTTGGACAAACAGACAATTTTCTTTTCCAGAGATGTCGTGTTTCATGAGACCACATTTCCTTACTCTTTTTCTTCTTCTCCTTCTATGTTTCCTCCTCCTCCACCAAATGTTTCTGATTATTTTGTTCCCTTCCCCACTGCCCTTGTTAATCTTCCTCTATCTCCTGATCCTGATATTCCTCCTGACCCTTCATTCTCTACTGCTACTCATGTTGTCTCCCCTACTCATGCTCCTGTAACTTTGAGAAGATCCTCTAGGATCTCAGTTCCACCTCCTCATTTGCAACACTATTATTGTTCTAGTTCTTCTACATCCAAGGCTATCTCTATTCCTATTGACACTGATTTGCATGAGCCCCAGTTCTATCATCAGGCTGTTTCCAGTCCTGTTTGGTAGGAAGCAATGGTTAAAGAGTTTGAGGCCTTGGAGGCAAATAACACTTGGACTATTGTCCCTGTTCCTCCTGGTAAGAAGGCTATTTCATCTAAATGGGTGTACAAGATTAAGCAGAAGGCTGATGGTACCATTGAGAGATACAAAGCTAGACTAGCGATTAGGGGTAATACCCAACAAGAAGGAGTTGACTTTATCGACACTTTTTCCCCAGTTGTGAAACTGACCACCATTAAATGTCTCTTAACTGTTGCTGTTAAGAATGGTTGGGTGGTCCATCAGTTAGATGTTAACAATGCATTTTTGCATGGGGATCTTGAATAAGAGGTTTTTATGAAAGTACCTCTTGGTTTGCAAGTTCCTCATCCTGATTCTGCCTCTTCTACTTTAGTATGCAAGCTCAATAAATCTATTACGACAGGCTTTTCGGCAATGGTATGCCAAACTTTCTTCTGCTTTGTTGTCCAAGGGTTTCCATTCTAGCAAGAATGATTATTCTTTGTTTCTTAAGTCTGAGAACCAGTCCTTCACTGATGTGGCTATCTATGTTGATGATATTCTTATTACTGGGAATGACAAGGTAGAGATTGCTTCCGTTAAATCTTTTCTGGATGATCAGTTTAAGATCAAAGATTTGGGTGTGGCGCATTACTTTTTGGGTTTACAATTAATCAGATTTCCTAAGGGTTTCTTGGTTACTCAACAGAAGTTTGTTACTGATCTCTTACATGAGTTTGATTGTGTTGTTGTCAGTCTTGTATCTTCTCCTTTATATTACCATATTAAGCTTGCAACTGACTCGGAGGATCCTCTACCTGATCCATCTTTGTATCGGAAACTTGTAGGCAAACTGAACTTCCTCCAACATACAAGACCTGATATCTCTTTCAGTGTCCAACATTGAGTTAGTTTATGTCCCAGCCTCGAGTCCCTTATTATGATGTTGCTCTACATGTGCTTCGATATTTGACTAGTACCCCTGATTTGGGTCTTTTCTTCAACAGTTCTCCTTGCTTTTCTCTTGAAGGTTATTGTGATTCTGATTGGACTAGTTGTTCGTCTAGTTGCAAGTCCGTTAGTGGTTATCTCTTACGTCTAAGTGGTTGCCCTGTCTCTTGGAAGTCGAAGAAACAACCCACCATTGCCTTATCTTCGGCAGCGGCTGAATATAGAGGAGCCCTTCGCCAATTGGTTGCAGAAATTGTTTGGCTTGTTCGTTTATTAGCAGAGTTGTGTATTCCTTCCGTTGTCCACGTTACTGTGTTCTGTGACAACACCTCTGTCATTCACATTGCTAAGAACCCTGTGTTCTATGAACGGACAAAGCATATCGAGGTTGATTGCCATTTTGTCTGTGGTGTTCTTCATGATGGTCTCATATCCCTTCATAGCATTTCCAGTGGCTCACAGGTTGCTGATATCTTAACTAAGTCTCTTCCAGGTGTTCTTCATCGCACTTTTTACTCCAAGCTTGGTCTGGTTTCCCATTCCAGCTTGCGGGGGACTGTTGATACTTAGAAGCTATTAGAAAATATCAATTCTAGTATACTTAGTTTCAGCTTATTATAGTTTGTACATTGTGTATATATATGGAACTTAGCATATTGTAAAGACAGAGGACTTTACACAGATGAAATAAAAGATTTCTTTTTCTCTCTCCATTCCACCGACTCCATGGAAAGATATCTCGATTTCTCTTCCGAATTTGAAGTGTAACAGTTTTCTCAGGCAGTAGATCAACATAATGTTAACTTTTTAAACATAATTTGAAATTGAAAAAATAGAAGTATGATTAAATCTTCATAATCATGTATTGTACCTGATATCCTTGTGAAGACATGTATTCTCCTTTTAGCTGATTTTAGTTGTTGCTCTGCATTAGATGTATTGCAATATAAGAGTCTTACGTAATGAACTATTCTAGTAGTAAATTGTTCATAAATTATTTTACCATATCGAATGTGGCATCTTCCGGAGGCGGCATATGTTTTTGCCTTAAAAGGTCATCTTTCGTAATTCTTTTTATAGAAACAGTTCCAAAAGGACAACCTCCATTTTTCGACCATATTAACGATAACCAGCTAATTGTTGAGTCACTCAAAATTTTCTTTGTTCTAGATAAAGTAGGTTGCATCTGATCCATCAAATGTTTAAATGTATGCTAACAATATTATGTTGTAAAAAATGAAAGGTAAAATGGAAAGAGATTAAAGATATACGTCTTTGGGTGAAAATTATTCTCCTTCAACAATGGGTGATCAAATGGAGGTTGTTGGTAGAAATCAATACAATCATATAAATCCCCATATTTAGTCTGCAAAAAAAATATATATTCATGAACAGGGTAATTAAATTATAGTAATTACACATCTCGTAATTGAATATGCAACTTTTAAACAGAAAGCAATCGCTGAGAAGCAATGGTTAGTAGATGATACTACTCTTTCTATTTTTTACTCTATCCATTTTAATTTGTTTGATCTATTTTAGTTTAAAACGTAGAATAAGAAAGTAGAAGAATTTTTAATTTTGTAAACCTAAATTAAAGATATATCAAATGTATCAAAATGCCCTTTAATGTTGTGGTCAGAAAATGTTACGTTGAAAGTTGAATTTAAAGAATTTCTTAAAAGGAAAAGAGACATTTTTTTTTAAATAGACAAAAAAGAAAAACAAGTAAAACAAATTAAAAAGAAAGGAATATAAAGTTAATATGTGAGGGCAAATTTCATAGATGGTCACATAACTAAGTTTTTTTTTTGTTTTTTTTTTTACTTTCACGGAAGTCACTTAATTATGTTTTCTAACACAAAAATCACCAAACTTTAGTTTGATCTTACAAACACAAAAATACCAGAAAATCACACTTAATTATGATTCTTTAAATAAATAAAAAATTTCAATAAAATATTGCTCATCGAGAATTGAATTTTTCCGCATATATGATTTTTGTGATAAAACATATAATAGTTAAGTGAATTTGGTGAAATAAAACTAAATAGTTGTTGACACCCAATTTTGGACCTCCACAATA
The DNA here is from genome assembly GCA_029582545.1 of Solanum lignicaule. Lineage (NCBI taxonomy): Eukaryota > Viridiplantae > Streptophyta > Magnoliopsida > Solanales > Solanaceae > Solanum > Solanum lignicaule. The sequence continues at coordinate 5,279 of JAJOOF010018563.1, forward strand.
TAGATTAATCGTCGAGCATCTTCAATTTTAAACGATTAAAAATAATTAGTTTTATTAAAAATCAAATATTTTCGAGTAATTCTAGTCATTTTATAAAATATTTTTTATATATAATTAGTGCATTTTATGAACGTTAAAATCGTCTCAAAAGATTTTATTTTTTTATTAAATATTTTATTAAATTAGTTTAGTTAATTAATAGGAGTATTATTTTTGAATTAATTAGTGTATATTTAAGTTAATTATTTTATTCCGTTAAGATTAAGAAGTTCATTAATTAATTATATTAATTCATCCTATTTAATTATTAGTCGAATTTACTAATTAATTCAATTTGGCTAAGTCCTTAATTCAATGGCTACAATTGCAATCAATTAGGCAAATTCTCAATTCAAGTGTAGCCCTTTATTGTAATTTTAATTCCCCTTGACTCCCTTTAAACTTATTTGTAAAATCAGTTTTTGGGTCTTTTATGTTGTAATTGGATCAAAACCCCATTTATTTTTAATACTGTTTTGCTGGTTTTAGGACATGTGAAATTGGGCCTAAAGTCCAAAATAAATTCAGTTTTTTATGATAGGTTAGGACAGGTACCAGTGATCTAAATGGAACAAAGGTCCCTATATTATATTAACAAACATCATAACCTAGTTAAGTCAACTAATTTTAGAAAACTACTATCTAAATTTAGTAAAACAATATAATATATTTCAAGCAAAATTTGATATTTACTAATATCATTAATTTCATCTTAATTTTTTACAATTTGATATTTATTAATATCATTAATTTCATCTTATATTTTTACATTTGAATATAAAAATATAAGATGAAATTAATAAATATCAAAATATGGAATATATGGTAAAGCACGATAATGTTGGTCATATCATAGTCCACCCATAGGTAAAATTCAATTCTTACTAGAATCTGCCCAACAAATTAAAAGGAAAAAAAAATAGAAAAGAGAAGGTAAAGAAGAAACTGCAAATGTGTCCGAGTAATTAAAATTCTTCTTCATAATTTATATCCTGAGAGGAAAATAACTACGGAAGTAGCAAAAACTTATTTTCAAAAGCTATTAATTAATATGATTAGAAGATTTTTATATTTTTACCTTTAAATATAAAAATATAAGACGAAATTAATGATATTAATAAATATCAAATTTTGTATGGAATATATTGTAATTCGTCCAAATTTGGAAAATAGTTTTCTAAAATTAGTTGACTTAACTATGGTTGTGACATTTGTTAATATAATAAAATCTTGACCTTTAAACTTTAAATAAAACACATGTCTCTCGTCTAGACGTACACTTGACGAAATGGAGGGAAGGCGTATTTTCTGAAATCATTTTAGTACCATTTTATCATTTCATTTGGCAAAATATTAGTGTGGCATTCTGAGCATCAATGTAACTAAGCTAGTGACTTTGGGTCATTAGTTAGTTAAGCACATTTCTTTAGATGAAAGACACTACTCCTTGCTCGCAGGCAATTTCTGGCACCTTGAAATTGGATCCTAACAAGGGGAGCAACGGGGAAGTAATGAGGTTGGGTATTGCAACCGCATTACTTCGTATTGCAACTAAGGTTATCTGGTCTGAACGAACATAAGAGAGAAGTTTCAATGTATTAATTAATCTGATTCAACTTCATTTCCCCGCTCTTTTGAGGTGCTTTAGTGCAATATGTAGGATCGCAAGAGATGTATATTATGTATCTTCATCTTGAGGAGTACATTTAGAGGTTATCTGATCTGAACGAATTAGAGAGATGTTCCAACGTCTGAATTTACCAATGGAAGCTATGTGCGGTGTAAACACTATATTTCACCTGAATCTACAAAATTGTTCAGGGATCAGTAAAGATGCATTTACAACACTAGAGGAACAGTTGCAAGAATAGGTTACATACTTCACACTATCTATCAATACAACAACATAAATCCGAGAGGTGGACTTTTGTCCAATCATTCCATCACCTGCCTCTATTGGATCAACTAGCACAGAGACGACCATTGAAGAACGTGAACTATTTCCAGCAAGGTCATCTTTTTTTCCATTTCTTCCCTCATGTTCTTCAGATATGTCGTCGTGAGAAACTCCCGTAACAGGAACAGAAAGACCATCAAGGATCCTTCTATTTCTTCGCTTGCTGGTGCGTGTAGCATTCTGCTTCTGTTCCATAGAAACATTACTAACAGCTGCAGCAGGAACGATGACTCCGGGAGATGAAGACACAGCAAACTGGAAGACTTCAGTACACATGCCTGAGCTCAACATAGGCCCTGCACATACATAAACATTAATTAAACAAGATAGGGAAGTGGAAAATTGGAAGGTAATTTATCAGCACTTACTAGCAACGCCTTCGAGGAACCATTGCTGAATAGTTGACTTTGCTTTATCTTTATCCCCATCAGCAGGAGTGCGGTAATGGTCATTAATTCGGCCATCAACGGTGAAAACCCTTCCATGTTGCCTTTCATTGTACCCACTTCTCAGTCCACCATATAGAAGCATGAAGAACAACAAGCCAAGGTAAGTAATGCTTGCAACCTTCTTGGTTTTCATCTCGGTCTCCGTATTCTCTACTTTCTTACTCCTCTTGGGTGCAGGAGCCATTCCTTGTGGTTTCAACCTCAGAATGGGAACCAAAGGCACTTGTGGCTTCATCATATAAGGCATCCAAGGATACATCCCAGGGGGTGGTGGTAGGAGCATCTGCGAAGGCACACCAGTGCTGCCCATCTGCGACTTTAAAGCCGCATTCTCCAATGTTAAATGTTGGATTGTTGAAGCCATTATCCTCACCTTTTCCTCTAACTCCTCAACGTAATCCTTTTTTCTTTGCCTATAAATCTGAGAATTTTCCCTATTCCTCATCCTTCTTAATTTCCTCTTTACATCTCCTTCACTATTGACCGAATACATTTGGGTTTGGACCGACTCCGGCGAGGACTTGAAAACCCCGGTCTCAATCAGCTGACTCCCGGATTGACTGAATCCATTTGGGTTTGGGTCAATCTGACTCGGTTTTGAAACATTGAGAGATTTTGGGTTGAGAATGGTGGCAGCATCAGCATCAGCATCTGCAGGTGGGAAGATGTCATCCCTGGTTAAGTCGATGTCTAGATCAAGGTCGAGGTCGTCCAACGATGGAGGATGTGAATTTGCCATCTTACCAGTGATTTTTAGGCGATGTATTCAAATTTTACTACAACAGAGAAGAGAGGGCTTTGTGTTGGGGCTAACTGGGGTTTAGGTCTCTTATATATAGTGGGGTTTATCATTTGACTATAATGAATTGTTTGGTTCAGACAAAAGGTATCTGGATTCATCTTAATTTTGGTACTAATAACAACAAGTTTGAGGTATAGATTCATCTTAAGATTAATAATAATCTCAAATTTAATCTCATGAAACCAAACAACCCCTGAGAGCATCTTTGGAAAGTAATTGAATTTGACTCTACTTACTTAATTCTAATATAAAAACTATCTCTTCTTCTCTTTTGTAATAAAATATATCATTTGAATACATTGCCTGAAAGTTTTACTGGTATGATGGAGAATTCACATCCTCCATCGCCGGACGACCTCGACCTTGACCTCGATATCGACTTAACCAGGGATGGCATCTTCCCACCTGCAGATGCTGATGCTGCCACCATTCTCAACCCAAAATCTCTCAATGTTTCAAAACCGAGTCAGATTGACCCAAACCCAAATGGATTCGGTCAATCCGGGAGTCAGCTGATTGAGACCCGGGTTTTCAAGTCCTTGCTGGAGTCGGTCCAAACCCAAATGGATTCGGTCAATAGTGAAGGAGATGAAAAGAGGAAATTAAGAAGGATGAGGAATAGGGAAAACTCTCAGATTTATCGGCAAAGAAAAAAGGATTACATTGAGGAGTTAGAGGAAAAGGTGAGGATAATGGCTTCAACAATCCAACATTTAACATTGGAGAATGCGGGTTTTTTCCGAAGTGAACGGGTGAGGATATATATTATGTTGAGGAGTTAGAGGAAAAGGTGAGGATATATATATACATGATTTTTTCCAAAGTGAACGGGTGCACGTGCACCCCTACTAGGTCCGTCTACGAGGTCAATAGTTTCGTTCAATACCTAAATTTGGTAACATTAATTGTGTTTCCATTTTTCTCCGTCTTCGGTTATTGTATTAAAGTGCATAAGTAAAAATGTTTTGCTTTTGCTAAGTGAATGAACAACTCTACATTTGGTCTTCAACAATAAAATACTTCAAGTTGTGGCACTTAACACAATTTTAATACACATAATATTTATGCGATTTTTACAAACTTATTCATAGATATGGGATACACATGCAATGCGTATATTCTGAAACTAGTTATACTTTAAAAGGGGAACATGTATAGAAAAAACAAACAAATCGGAAAATACTGAACACTTTTTTTTTTATAGGATGCTAAAATGGGGAATGCAGGTCTGCCCTTTATGTCCTCTCTATGATATCGAATTAGAAAATATTGAACACTTATTTTTGAGAGTTTTGTAGCTTCTTATGTGTCGAGAAGAGTATTGTGTTGGCAAGGAATCCATTGACAAGCTATGAACTGGGCTGGAGAAATACAGTGGTATGAAACTATGTGTAAAGGCAAGGGCAATGTTGCTACTATTTTCAGAATGACACTTGCTGCCTCTGTCTAAGAGTTGTGGCTGGAAAGAAATCATAGAGTTTTTCAAAATACACGTCACTGCGGGGATATCATTGTGAGAAAGATTATTCAAGAGGCTTATGTTTGAGCAAGCATGCATGGAAAGCTAGCTAGGTGCTTGAATCAGCTGAATTACTATCTAGTTTAGAAATTGTGGTTAAGAGATAGGGAGATTATGCATATTGATTTACTAGGCCTGTCCACGGAGTTGGAGTAAGGTCTGATGCTATTTTTCTTTTTTGAGCTGCACTTTGCCACTTTGGTAATAAAATGTGTTTAGTTACCAAAAAAAAAAAAAACATGAAAAGTAACACTATAATTATAAATTGCGGATCTAATAACTGAGTCCATAGGCTTAACTGAGAAAGAACAGAAGGTACCTCAACTTTAGATTATTAAGGATCCGATCTCTAGATCCGTACCTGTATCGTACACCTACACCAGAGTCCGAGCAACTTAGCTTATATTTATCAATTATTCACAACCCCTACTGAAAATGAATCGGCTAGATCTATATGGAAAGGCTAGACTTACCTGTCTAGTTGTATCCATAACAATCACCACCCGTACCTATATCTATACTTGGACACCCGCACCAGAGTTCCTACCACGACCCGTACACCAAAATCTTAAAATTTAGGTCATTAAGGGTCCGATCTCTAAATCTACATCTGTATCGGACACCTCCACCAGAGTCCGAGCAACTTAGCTTGTATTTGTCAACTATTTATAATCTCTATAAAAATGAATCTGCTAGATCTATATGGAAAGGCTAGACTTACATATGTTGTTGAATCCATAACAATCACCACCGGTACCTACATCCGTACTAGAATACCCTCACCAGACTCTGTACCTGGATCCGTACCTCCAAATCTTAAATTTTTGATTATGTAGGATTCGACATCTTGATCTGCATCTGTATCGGACACCCGCATTGGAGTCCGAACAACTTAGCTTGTACTTGTAATTATTCACAACTTGTACTGAAAATGAATTGGCTAGATCTTTGGAAAGGCTAGACTTACACTACAACAAATTTGGCCTATGGCAACACTTATTTTAGACCACACTTCAGAAACGTTGCAAAATATATTTAAGGGCACACTTTTGAGGCTTTACTTTTGATCAAACCTTTTGGCTACAAAATAATAGACCATGCCTAAAAAACGTGCCCTTAGACAATATGGGTTACACTTTTAAGTGTTGCCCAATCATAAAATAATTGGCAACACTTTATTATATATTTTGCTACACTTTTTAAGTGTTATTAATTTTTAATTATAATGACAACACTTTATAATTGTGCCTTAAATATTCACTTAAATTTTCAGCTAAATTTAACATTCCCTCCATATATTGGGTTTTAAGAAAAAATAGCGCGGTCCTCAATATTCTTAAGAATATTTTCGTCATTCATCATTCAGAGAGTGAAGAGTCACTCTCATCCCTAAAACATTTCTGAATCAAATCTGGGAATTTTGTTTGTCATTCATCGATTAGAAAAGAGTTTGTTACTTTCTTCAAAACTATAGTGAGGCAAATCTGTTGAATCTTCCACAAGAGTTCATCTTCGAGGTAGGGTTTTGAAAAACTTTGAGATTTCATCATAAATCAACGCCTTCTTACGGGTTTCATTATTACACTCGGTAATCTTAAATAT
>JAJOOF010018564.1:0-37238 GCA_029582545.1 Solanum lignicaule
TGATAGACAATTATTATTACTTATGAATGAAATTAAAATAAATCTTAAATCTTTCAAGTGATCTATTCAAATTATATATTTTTAAAATCTAAAATAAGCTGCACATATAAAATTAACTTAAATAATAAATTTATATTCCTCTTATAAATAATTTGTGATGATAAAGAATTATGTGAATGATAGACAATTATTATTACTTATGAATGTAACTAAAATAAATCTTAAATCTTTCCTTTGATCTATTCAAATTATATATTTTTAAAATCTACAATAAGTTGCACATATAAAATTAACTTAAATAATAAATTTATATTCCTCTTATAAATAATTTGTGATGATAAAGAAATATGTGAATGATAGGAAAATATTATTACTTATGGATGTAAAATATAAATTAATTTTGTTTTAAGTATAAAAACCTTAAATTAATCAACTTTTTATCATGTTAACAACTTTAAGGGTATTTCAGACATTTTGATAAAAAAAAGTGTTTACCAGCACTTATTTGCCAAACACATCAATAACGTTTTTTTCAATTGCAACACTTATCCAAACACATAACTACTTATTTTAAAAATAAGTTCCAGCACTTTAAAAAGTTACTTTTTTTAAGCTAATTCAAACAGGCTCTAAGTCATGGGGTATGGAAAAGACCATAATTCTCTTCTATAATCAGGATTAAACTTTCCTTATTTGAACAACCCAACTTCAAATGGGCATATCTCACTCATACGAACTCGGAATCACGCAAACTCGGCGGCATTGGAAAGATCATTCCAAGATATTTCTTACGATATCCACAAATACACCTAAGTTATCGTGATCTAGGAGTTATGGTCGTTTCAAAGTTGACCATAAACTCAACTTAACTTAACTTAAACAAATTTCCAGATTTTTCATTCTTTCCAAAAATGACTATTTCCAATTTTAACTTCTTTCTAGTTCTTTCAAATAGAGAGATGTTACAATATCTCCCCCTCAGGAACATTCGTCCTCGAATGAGATTACTCTTACTAGGCTTAGGGTGTAACATCTAACATTCATCTCAAACACCCAACAATCAAATCTAACACATCAAGTATATAAATTAAAGAGTACTAAGAAGAGAATTAGTACCTTGATCTGGAATTTCTCCGGGCTAAAAGAGATGTGGATACCTCTTCTTCATATCTTCTTCAGCTTCACAAGTAGCTTCCTCAATAAACTGATTCCTCCAAAGAACATTGACTGATGCTACCTCTTTTGTTCTCAACTTGCGAACTTGGCGATCTAGAATCTGAACAGGAATCTCCTCATAAGATAAGTTATCTTTGATACCAATATCTTCAGCTGGTATGATAAGTGAAGGATCTCTCATGCACTTCTTCAACATGGAAATATGAAATACCGGATGGACCGCTGCTAACTCTTGGGGTAGCTCCAACTCACAACCTACATTACCAACCCTTTTGGATATTTTGTAAGGACCAATATACCAAGGACTAAGCTTCCCCTTCTTACTAAATCTCATTACACCCATCATGGGCGAAACTTTCAAGTAAACCCAATCATCTACTTCGAACTCTAACTCCCTTCTCCCAACATCAGTGTAGGATTTCTAACGACTATGCGCCGTTTTCAGCCTCTCTTGAATCACTTTCACTTTTTCCATAGCTTGATGGACTAAATCTGGTCCTATCAACCCTGCTTCACCAACTTCAAACCATCCAATAGGAGATCTGCATCTTCTCCCTTATAGAGCGCCATATGGAGCCATTTGGATGCTAGCATGGTAACTATTGTTGTAAGAAAACTCAACGAGAGGTAGGTGATCATCCCAATTACCCTTGAAATCAATCACACATCTACCTTGATACCTCAAACACCATCTCCCCTTTATTCAAAAGTCATCACTTTTTTCTTATGAAGACTTTCCTTTAATTCAAGCAATAAAGGATCTTGGTCTTGCTTTTCTTTCACTTCTGACACTGGTGATGATTCAGCCCCATTCATCACCAATACTCCTCTTTCTATTAAATCCATTAATCGAACTCTTAATCGTGCAAGTCTATGCACATCTTTTGTTAACTCTTTCTTAACTTCATCAAAATGGGTGGTACTACCTATAGACAACCTGCTCAAGGCATCAACAACAACATTAGCCTTACATGGGTGATAATGAATACTTGTGTCATAATCCTTGAGTAATTCTAACCACCGTTTTTGTCTGAGATTAAGCTCTTTCTGAGTAAACACATACTGAAGAGTCTTGTGATCGGTGAACACATCCACATGAACACCATAAAGATAATGGCGCCATATTTTTTTAAGCAAATACTACGGTAGCCAATTCTAGATCATGGGTTAAGTAATTCTTCCCATGAACCTTCAACTGTCTGGAGGCATAAGCTATAACTTTGCCATTCTGCGTTAAAACACAACCCAAACCAACTCTGGACACATCATAATATATGACAAAACTTTGAGTACCTTTTGGTAAGGTTAACACTGGGGCAGTAGTCAACCTCTTTTCATTTCCTGAAAGCTTTTCTCATAAGCTTCAGACCATTGAAACCTAACTGTCTTCTGAGTCAACTTGGTCAAAGGGGATGAAATAGATGAGAACCCCTCTACGACCCTTCTATAATAGCCAGCGAAACCCAAGAAACTCCTAATGTCAGTTGGAGATATGGGTCTAGGCTAATTCTGCACTGCCTCTATTTTCTGAGTATCAACTTTAATTCCATCTCCAGACACAATGTGGCCTAAGAATGCCAAAACCTCAAGCCAAAACTCACACTTCAAGAACTTGGCATACAACTCTCTATTGTTTAAAGTTTGGAGAACTATACTGAAATGACTAGCATGATCTTCCTCATTCCTCAAATAGATTAGAATGTCTTGAATGAACACGTTAACAAACATATCTAATTAGGGCTTGAATACTCTATTCATAAGGTCCATGAATGCTGCAAACGCATTGGTCAAACCAAAGGACATGACCAGAAACTCATAATGACCATAATGGGTCCTGAAAGCTGTCCTTGGAATATTACATTCCCTTACTCTTAACTGATGGTAGCCAGATGTGAGGTCTATCTTAGAGAAACAAGTGGCACCCTGAAGTTGATCGAAAAGATCATCAATCCTTTGAAGACGATACTTATTATTGATGGTAACATTGTTAAAATGACGGTAATCTATACACATCCTAAGGGAACCATTTTTCTTCCTCACAAACAAGACCGGAGCTCTTAACTGTTATCAAGGAGATCTTAACTACTCATTCAACTATTTTAGCTCTGCTGGAGCCATTCTATATGGAAAAATAGATATAGGACGAGTATCTGGAAGAAGGTCTATACCAAAATCTATTTCTCTCTCAGGAGGGCTGGAAACTCTTTTACTACTGGAACTGACTGAACAAGAGGTATCTCAGCACTAGAGTCATTCACTCAAACTAAGTGATAGACACACCACTTGGAAACTAACTTTATTGCCTTAAGGTACGATATGAAATGACCCTTAGGCACTGCTGAACTGCTTTTCCTCTCTAAGACTAGCTCATTAGGAAACTGGAACTTGACAACTCGAAATCTAAAATCAACCGAGGCATAACAGGCATGAAGCCAACCCATACCAAGAATGACACCAAAATCTACCATGTATAACTCAACTAAAAAATCCATAGTGCTCTTGTAATAGACGGAAACATGACAGTCACAATAGACTCTTTCTGCTAGAATAAACTCACCAAAACATTTAAATTCATTGCAACATACGGAGTTACAAAGGATAAACTCACTCTTGGATCTAGCAAAGCATAAATATTAAAGTTAATGACATGGATCATACCAGTGACAACATCTGGCGAGTCCTCTTGCTCTTGGCGACTAGTGATCGCATAAAGGGGGTTTGCTCCTCCGCCAGTACCGGATGTAGCTCCTCTAGGTGCAGCTCTGTATGGTGGAGCAATTGATGAAGATTGGGCTCTATTGCCCTGATTCCCATTACCATTACTCTACTAGTTCTTTGGACATTCTCGCATGAAATAACCATTCTAGCCACACTTGAAAGATCCAGTGGAGCCATCACAACACATCCTGAGTTGTTCCTACCACACTTAGAACATGCACGAATCTTAGTACCCCCTTGTGCCATACTACCTTGCGACGGTGTAGGTCTAGCTCTAAAATTCTGGGAATTCTGACTATTGTACTCACATTTGTTTCTTTGGTGCAGGTGCACTAGCATATGATGTAGCAAGTCACTTCTGCTTATGTCGAAAAGAAGATCGGTTCGCATTACTCTTTTGCTGCCTGAACACATTTCCTGATGTCTAAGCCTTCTTATTCTTAAACTCTTCGCTATCTCTCAGCTTGTCCTCCTCAACTTGTTGCACATGGATCATCAACCTTGCTATGTACATGTCACCTATTAGCATGTCTGCCTTACCTTCCTTATTTGACAGATGAGACAACCCAGCAACAAAAAGATTCATCCTACTCTTCATATCCGAAGCATAGCGGGAAAGTTGGGTGAACTTTAGCCCATACTCATGAACGCTCAAAGAATCCTGCTTATGTGTGAGAAACTCTTTTATCTTTGCCTCTCTTAGCTCACGGGGAAAGAAGCGTCCCATTAAGGCATTCTCAAACATAGCCCAGCTCAAAATTGGTTATACGCAAGCACGAGTTAGAAAGATACTTTTATAGAGATACACTCTATTGCACGAAATGAGTATGAAAGAAGTGAAGGAAATTCCTAGATATTGCAGCTTCCAAATTATAGATGTGGCGCGCTTCACATCGATAACTAGGACTCTACACACATGACTTCATAAACTCTCTAAGACTCTTGAACTCTGTGCTGTGATACCAAGTTTTTCACACCCCGAGCCTACACCCTAGGCAGGACTGGCACTCGAGAACTATTGCTTGCGCCAAGAAAATGCTTGGGCTGTCTTACTTACTCAGCGAAAGACTTTTAAGCATTAAGAAAAGAATCCAAATGCAAGATAACTCAACAGTCTCAAAACTTAACTCATAATGTTTGAGAAATAAACATTTAACTTAGCCAAAGTGGCAACTCAAATCTGAACATAAGCCAATAACAAGATAATGACGAATGAACTAACATCTGACTGTCTATGAAACCTCTAAACAACTGAGATTGGTGTTGTTGATAGTAGTCGTGTGATGATGGAGGAGAGGATTGCTATTTCTTATTGTGATAATGATGGTGTGTTTATTCCATCTAAGGTTATTAATGTGGAGGAAGAAGGAGATAACGTTTTACAATGAGTACTAAGTCAGCTTCCTGGTGGTAATGCATGAAAGTTCAGTTGGTAGAGATGATGAGAGGATGAGAAGTTCTTAGAAAGTGGGTTAGTAGGAGTCTATGGAGTTGTTAAGGTTCTAAGCTTGAATGTCGTGTTGTTAACATGTACACAATGTGTGATACATTAGGTGTTTCGTTATATGAGCTCAAGCTTAGTTGAATGTAGCGGTAAGGAGTAGTGTTCTTGGGATGATATTTCCTATAGAGGTATAGAAACCGAATAATGTGATTTAGATCAGAATAATCACCCTAGGTTAAGTACTTCGTGATTTTGAGTTAGACTTGAATATAATAAGAGTAACCCCTTTCCATTATCATTCCAGCCGTCATTTGAGGACGAATGATCCCAATGGGAAGATATTATAACACCCCCAAAAACTTCTGAGTTAAGACCCGAACTATTCTTCATTCACATGTAAGGTCGTATCGGGTGATTCTGAAATTGATCATATGTGTAAAGGTAAATTATTAAGTGTGGGAATGATTCTGGATATCAATTATGGTCACGAGAAACTCCTAGCACAAAGTTGAGTTGAAAGTTTCCTTACCGATTAAGTTTTGATGTAAGATTTTACTAGGATCAACTTCAAACGACCATATCTCTTAGAATATAAAGATTTACGTGTCCCATAACCTATCAAATTAAAGGACTTTGAACTATCTTTCAACGTCACCAAGTTTTCATCTTTCCGCATTCAGAGTAAAGAGTTATGATCATTTTATTAAATAATGTAGTGCAGTTATGTTTTAGCCGCGGGAAAATTCTAAATACGGTAATTTTCTTCTCCTTATACCACTACGAAAACCTTTAAAAAGGATTTCTTAACTCCTTTAAAGCCCTAAATAGTCCTATTTCCATCTTTTAATCCATCATTTTTTTCTCTCTCAAACCCTAGGGCAAAACCCTAAAAAAATCAAAGTAGAAGACTCCATTCAAGGTTCTTTCAATCTTTTTCAAGATTCTTCTTTAAGGAAAGTCTTTCTCCGAGAATTTCACTCTTTTCAACTCAAATTCCTCCATACAATTATGAATCACTAATGAAAATCATAATCCTTAGCCATAGAGATTTCAAGAAACTAATTCAAGAATCTCAAGAAAGGTTTTCTTGATAGTTATCTTTCAAGCTAGGGTTCCAAGACTTCTAATCATATTCTTCTTTAAGATTCTTCAAGATTTTTAAGAACCTTGTTCTTTTAGGTATATAAGATTATCATAGTGTTGGACTAGTTCGTCCTCACACCTTCATCTACTTTTAGATCAATAAAAGACTAATCTAGGATTCTTTCCCTAGATTTGAGTATTCTTGAGATGATTTGATTTTGAGTTGTTTAGTTCATGTTTCTTTTTTCAAAAAATTATTCCTAATTATTGAGTTTCTATAATGTTATTGAGATCCTTGAGTTGATTTGTTCATGTCTATATTTTAGCATGAACCCTATTTTGAGTTATAAATTTTGAAAAACTTTTTTTAAAGTCAACACTTGAGTTCTTAAACTGAGTTTTGAGAAAATAAAGATGAGTTTTGAGAAAAGAGTTTCTAAAACATGATTAGTATGACAATCGAGTATTCCATCAATGTTTAAGGAGTATGGTATCTAGATATACCATCAATGATTGTGCAGTATGACTTCCCGAGTCATCAATGATCATATTATAATATGATTTTGAATTTTTTTTATAAAGAATTTTCAAGTATTAGTATAAGGGGACTATGTATTCCCAGAGACATCAATTTTTACATTGATAAAAGAGAAACTGAGATTTCTAAATGAGTTATGAGTTCAAAAGTTATTTCAAGAGCAATTACCTCTTTTAAGAGGGTAGTTTGAGCAATTATCTCAAACCAGAGGAAGAGTTATATTTTGTTTAATCATATGAGCATGAGTATATATTATTGAGAGTAGTATTGAGTACTGACATGGGGGAGAGTTCAGACAACTCACATCCCCCATAACCATGTATGCCAACATGGGTAAAGGGTCATATTTTTTAGATGATTCCTTATTGCTTTTAAGCATAGCTTAGTGGATCCACTTAGTTGAGGTGTTCTATACTACGGCAAGGTATAAGACAGTTCTGGCAGTGTGGGTGAGACGATGTATCATCACGTAGCTCATAGTGATGGTTGTCAGTTAGAGAATCTCCCAAATAGAGTTAAAAGTGTATTTTTATTAACATTTATTGTGTTGAGTTCAGAGATGAGAAAGTATTTTGTAAAGCTTTAAATGATTTAACTCTTTTATTTCTTTACATTCAGCTTAAGTATGTTGTTATCTATTGCAATCTTTTCTTTTAGTTATTTGCTATTCAGCTATAATACATACTCATACATTTCATGTACTGATGTCATTCGACCTGCATCCTTTTATGACGCAGATATAGGTGTTCATGATTATCAACAGACGCTTCGTGGAGATCATTCTACACTCCAGTTATCTTTGGTGAGCCTCTTTATATTCCAGAGGACTTCACAATTACTTTCCAGTTAGTAGTTTTGAGGTGTCGTGGGTCTTGTCCTGGCAACCTTCCTTAATAATAGAGGCTTCATTGAGAGATAGTTTTGGAGAGTCTTTCAGTTTCAGATATTTTCTTTGAAACTTATGTTTCATACTAAGTATATTCAATAAAGTTTGGAGATTCAATAAATTATTTCAAACGTTTCTTTCAATTTGATGCTTATGTATGCTCAAGTTAGTCCTCCGCTTGTAGTCAGCCACGATGAGGGTTCACTTGGGGACCAACAATGGTTCTTGAATGTCTGCCACGTCCACGGTGTATGCTCGGATTGTGACAATTTCTTTGCTTACACAAACCACCGCAAAAATGTTTCTATTATTTTTACCACAAGAGAATTTCAATGATTGTTTTTTACATGTAAATGTTATTTTAAATTTCTTCTCTTCTTCTAATCCTCTCTACTATATTTATATTAAATATATACACGGAACATTTTAGGTATTAATTGCATTTGTTTTTTATTTTTTTATTCTAAAAAGTATGAAATTCTAAATAATTTACTAAAACGTATGTGATTTCACATGTATCCTTTAAAATTGCCTTAATTAGTGGAACCGTTTCACAAAGTTATTTTTTTATTAAATACATTTTTTTATTTCAAATTCCTTTTTCTATATAATTTTTGTAAAGATAATAATTCAAATATTGATATTGATAAGAATTGTTGTAACCATCTTATCTAAAAGAATGCAATTAACTTTTGATTCAAATTTTATATTTTCTTAATGACAAGTCTAAGAAGTTAAAAAATAAAAAAAATTATATAAGAGATAAAACAAAAAGGAGTTGTTGAGAGTTTATTTTTTTCATATATTTTGGAAGTTCAAAATATGCAATAGAAAAAATAATTAATAATACTTAAAAGGATGGGTAGATGACAACAAAGTAAACATAAAAACATGAAGTATTTTAAAATTGTGCATGTAATTATCTTATTGTCGTATTTTTTTTTTACAAAGACATGCTTAGAAATTAATTTTTTTTGTCTCAATTTCAACTGCAATTTTATTCTAAGAAATTGATTTTAAGTTGTGTTCTTCTTTCTTTTGTGAAAAAAAATAAATACATTAATCCTTAAATATATGTGCACCTAAATAAGAAGTTTTTTTTTTGACAAATAAACAAACAAAAGAATAAAATAAACCTTTAATGAAGAAATGTTATGAAAATTAAATATCAAACACTTTTCAAACAACTACGGTCAATATAATGATAATTAGTAGCACATTAGAATTTTCTGAATGGATGTATATTATTTAAGTTGAATAATATAATGACAAAATTAAAAAATTACATATTTCTTCTTGTTTTATGACTCCAACATCATTATAAGCAAGAATGATCAAATATAAGTATTTTTTCTTCAGATGATTTAATTGAATACAAATTAAATACTTTTAAGGTTAATAGAATTTCTTACCTTCTCAATGCACTTGAATTACTAACGACATGAGTTGATTTTAAATGAGAAGATATTTTTCATAAGAATTCTAATAGCAATCCTCACAATTTAGATTTTTTTTATAATTTAAAAGATATAACAAAAAAGAAAATAAAAACTCACAAGTTTCGAGTTTTACCTGTATGGAGGAGAATTCTTCAGTCTGTGATAAAGTCCTAGAAGTATTTCTCCCCTAAAAAATCAAAATTATAATTTTATTATGTGGATAAAAATAATACATACACATAAAAAAAAGAAGGGGTGAATCAATTGAAAATGCATTTTAAATTCATTTTGTAATAAGACAAATATAAAACAGAGAACAAATGTATGATCTTCAATCTTCTTTCTTTTTTGATAAAACATAATCATTATTCTGTTTTTTTTTTTTTTTGGTAAAAGATCTTCTTTCATTTTTACTTCACTCTTTTTTTTTTTTTGGGAAATTGAAGAATTATCAATAAATGGAAAATGATACAGAAATGTCACGACCCATACCGCCGTAATTGGCACCCACACTAACCCCCCAGTGGGAGAACCACTACTACAATTCGACTAAGCAACTTAATGAAACTAAAGCATTTAAAGATACAGAAGAAGGTTTAAATTATGAATGAAATATGGAGTTCCCACAAACTCCGAAGGTTTAACAAAACAACTAATCATAACCCTTGTAGAAGTTCAACCCCTAGAACCTGAAAGTCACTTTACCAAAACTCTATAAATTAAAAAGTCTAAGAAAAAAGGGGTACAACCCCCAAAAACTAAAGATAAGTAAAATGTGTGAAGTTCTTGTCCGAGTTCGAAAAGAATGGACTAGACTAAGGATGAATCCAAGGCAGCCTGGAAGAACTGGCTCACCCTCAAATTCGATCTCGGTCAATGATCTCCTAACTGAGGTCTGTCAGAAGCCGCCTGAAGATGCCCTGTACTCAAGAAAGAAAGAGCAAGTGTAGTATTAGTACATGAAACCACAGTGTACTGGTAGGATCACGCGGCTACTCAAGTAAGCTAAATATAAGCAAGTAATTACAACACAGTAAACACACATATACAGAACGCATAATTCAATTATCATTTTAGGAGCAATATACAATTCCCAAATATCAATGACAGGTAGAAAAGAATGTAATAATCACAAGTGGTCCTCTCATGGAACCCACACCTAAACTGTTAGTGTGTCGGAACGTGACACCTGATCCAATACACATGTGTCGGAACGTGTCACCCGATCCAATATACGTGTCGATACGTGACATCCGGTCCAATGTATGTATCAGAATGTGACACCCAGTCCAGTCAACACAACCACAGTCACAATCACAGCCATAATGAACAGTGCATATAGTCACATAGTCAAGTAACAGATTTAGGGCATGTAATTGTTCGCACATAATCATTTCATTAGATTTGATTCACATTTACTATTCACATACATGCATGCATAAAATAAAGTAATTAATCGGCACATATCACACAACAAGAAATCGAACCATCACCCACCTCGAAACCAAGCCTGAATACTCCTAAGACTCGTGAGCCTTCCTTTTCCATAGTCTTTCAGCTTGTTCTTGATCTAAAACAAGCAACTAATGCAAGGATTACTAAACAAGGTCTAATTTACCCGAATTATAACAAAAAATATCAAACCAAGGCCAAATCCAAGATCCTATTGTTTAACTAGGGTTTTTTTCACCATTAACTTCAGGCCAAAACCCTTCCTCAACGATAATTACCCAAGATTCTAAGTCCTAAGAATCAAAATACTGATTAGGGGAGTAATTATATTACCTTTAGTGCTAGAATTCGTGGAAATCTAACAAGAAATTGCCTTGGATCGTCCCTTAGTTCTCAACAACAAAGTTTTGCAGAAAATAATGTTTTTGGGGTTTTTCCCCAATTTAAGTCGCGACTATCCCACCATAGCGGCCCCGCTCTGTAGGGATTAATCTCACCCCGGTGTCTTGCACGGAGACACAAACTCGGAATTTGAGTTCCAAGCTCCCATTTCACAACACAATTTCAACCCGTGACGTTCTAAAACTACCCTTTCACGCCAAGATAATTTTTGGGAATTCTACTCGCCCGTATTGGATTTTGTAAAGTCGTACATGCTCTTTAAAGTCTTGGCTATCCACTCATGTAATCAAACTCATGATTAAATTCCCCATCCAATGCCAGATTTCCCTAGACCTCACCTAATTCAGATTTCATCAAAGTCTGGCCTAAACGAGAAATGTCCAAGTTACTACTCAGAAGTTTTCTGGCCCAAATTCTTTCCCCATTAACTTTTCCATAACGACGGGAACAAGTCGTTACAATAGATAACAATTTACCCATCACTCGTCCCTGAGTGATCAACTAGGAGAACTGGCTAAGGCAAGAGTAGAGTAGTACATAAATCATCAAACAACATGGGATATTTGTGTCACATGTCCTTCTCGGTTTCCTAGGTAGCTTCTTCAACCGGACGATGCTTCCATTGAACTTTTACAGACTTTATCTTCTTGGTCCTCAGCTTTCGGACATTGCGATCAAGAATTGCAACCGGTTCCTCCTCATACTGAAGGTCTTTGTCTAACAAAATTGAGTCCCAATTTATGATATAATCTCTGTCCCCATGATACCTCTTCAACATAGACACATGGAACACTGGGTGAACTCCATATAGGCTAGGCGGTAAAGCCAACCTATAAACCACTGGCCATACACAGTCAAGAATTTCAAATGGCCCAATGTATCGAGGACTAAGCTTGTCATTCTTGTCGAATCTCATCACCCCCTTTATGGGTGACACTTTTAGAAGAATTTGCTCATCAACTTGGAATGTCATGTTCCTTACCTTATAGTCTACATACTTTTTCTGTCAACTCTGAGTTGCTAAAAGCTTAGCTTAGATGTTTTTCACCTCATCCTGAGAATCTTTCACCAACTCAACCCCTAAAGGTTTCACATCTCCAGCCTCGAACCACCCTATGGGTGATCTACATCCCGTCCCATAAAGTGCCTCGAACGGTGCCATGTCAATGTTAGAGTGTTAACTGTTATTATAAGAGAACTCACACAAAGGTAGGAACGCATCCCAATGCCCTCCAAAGTCAATCACACATGACCTCAACATGTCCTCTAACACTTGAATAGTTGTTTCTGACTGCCCATTCGTCTGTGGATGGAAGGTTGTGCTAAAAGTGAGTTGAGTGCCCAACTCCTGATGCAATTTCCCTCAAAACTTGGATATGAATTGCGTACCACAATCTGAGATTATGGAAAGGGGCACCCCATGCAAACTCACTATCTCCTTCACATAAACCTTAGCCAACTGCTGAGCATTATAGTCTACTCTGACTGGAATGAAGTGGGCTGACTTAGCCACTCTATGAACCACCGCCCAAATAGAATCAAACTTCCCCAAGGTCTTGGGAAGACAAACCACAAAATCCATAGCTATCCTTTCCCACTTCCATTCAGGAATTGGCATTCGCTAAAACAAACCTGCAGGCCTTTGGTGCTCATACTTTACCTGCTGACAATTTTGGCACTTAGCCACAAACTGAGCTATGTCTTTCTTCATGCCAGACCACCAATAAAGTCACTTCAAATCTCGGTACACCTTGGTCACACCCGGATGAATGGAATACCGCGAACCATGGGATTCTGTCGACATCTTCTGAATCAAGTCATTCATTCGGGGAACACAAATTCTTCCCTTAAAACTGAACAGACCACCCGCATCAAGTGCTGCATCTTGTGCCTTGCCAGACACTGTCTTTTTTCTGATCTCATTCAAACTCTTGGCCTTGATCTCCTCAATGAATGTTGGTCTAACCTCAATGCTGACTAACACCCCACCTTTCTTTGAGATGCCCAACTACATGAACTTAGACTCCAAGGTTTGAATATCATTGGCCAAAGGTCTCTTGGACACACCCAAGCAAGCTAAACTACCCTTACTCACTGTCTTCTGGCTTAATGCATCAGCCACCACGTTAGCCTTACCCGAATGATACTGAATGGTAACATCATAATCCTTGAGTAACTCTATCCACCTTCGGTGTCTCAGATTCAGGTCCTTTTGGGTGAATACATGTTGTAAACTACGATGGTCCATAAACACCTCACACTTGACACATATAGCTAATGCTGCTTAATTTTGAGAGCAAACACTACCACTGCCAACTCAAAATCCTGCGTCATATAGTTTCTCTCATGCACCTTTAGCTGCCGCGATGCATAGTCTATAACATTCTTATCCTACATCAACACAACACCCAAACTTGAATTTGAAGCATCACAATAAACGATGAATTCTTTACCTTCCACCGGCAGTGCAAGAATAGGTGTTATAGTCAGAAGAGTCTTGAGCTTCTGGAAACTCTTTTTACACCTGTCGGTCCACTCGAAAGGCTCATTTTGGGTAAGCCTTTTAAAACGTGTGGCGATCATAGTAAATTGTTTCACAAACTCTTGATAGTAGCAAACATCCCCACGAAACTCCTAACTTCAGTCACAGAGCTAGGCTGGACCCAATTCTTGATTGCTTCGATCTTTTGGGGATCTGCCATCTCCACTTCCCTTGAAACCACATTCCCAAAAAAGGCAACTGAAGTCAATCAAAAGTCACACTTTGAAAATTTGGCATACTAGTTCTGTTTCCCAAGGACACCCAAAACAATACGAAGATGGTCAGCATGCTCTTCCTTACTCTTTGAATACACCAAAATGTCATCAATAAAGACGATAACAAACGAATCCAGGAATAGTTTGAACACACCATTCATCAAACTCATGAAAGCTGCAAGCACATTGGTCAACCCAAATGACATCACTAAAAACTCATATTGCCCATAGAGGGTCCTGAATGCCATTTTTAATACATCCTCAGGCCTAATCTTTAACTGGTGGTATCTAGACCTTAGATCAATCTTAGAGAAAACTGATGCATCCTTCAACTGGTCAAAAACATCATCTATCTGAGGCAATGAGTACTTATTTCGAATGGGGACCCTATTCAACTGTCTATATTCTATGCATATCCTCATTCTACCATCCTTCTTCTTAACAAACAAGACAGGAGCACCCCACTGGGAAACAATATGACTAATAAAACCTTTATCAAGAAGCTCCTGGATTTAAGCTTTAAGCTCTACAAATTCTGCCAGAGCCATGCGATAAGGATGAATGGAGATGGGAGAGAGTGTCGGGCTCCATGCCAATGCAAAAATCTATATCCTTATCTAGATGCATACTAGGAAAATCGATAGGAAACACTGAGACCAACAAACCTAGGGCTCTGATACCAACATTTTCACGACCCAGACCACTGTGAGTGACACCCGCACAAACTCCCCCGTGGGAGAACCCCTACTATAACCCGACTAAGCAACTTAACAAAACTAAGGCATTTAAAGAAACTGAAGAAGGTTAAAATGATGAATTAAATATGGAGTTCCCATAAACTCCAAAGGTTTAACAAAACAACTAATCATAACCGTTGTGGAAGTTCAACCCCTAGAAACTGAAAGTCACTGTACCAAAATTCTACTAATCAACAAGTCTAAGAAAAATGGGGTACAACCCTGAAAAACTAAACATAAGTTAAATGTCTAAACTTCTAGTCCGAGTCTGGAAAAGAATGGACTAGACTAAGGATGAATCAAAGGTAGCCTGGAAGAACTGGCTCACCCTCAAATCCGGTCACGGTCAATGATCTTCTATTTGAGGTCTGTCAGTAGCCGCCTAAAGATGCCCTGTACTCAACAAAGAAAGAGCAAGTGCAGTATTAATACATAAAACCACGGTGTACTGGTAGGATCACGCGGTTAGTCTAGTAAGCAAAATATAAGCAAGTAATTACAACACAGTAAACACACATATACAGAACGCATAATTCCATTATCATTTTAGGAGCAATATCAATGACAGGTAGACAAGAATGTGATAACCACAAGTAGTTCTCTCATGGAACATATACCCAAACTGGTAGTTTGTCGAAACATGATACCCGATCAAATATACATGTGTCGGAACGTGACACCGGTACAATGTATGTGTCAAAACGTTACACCCGGTCTAGTCAGCACACCACAGTCATGATCAAACCCATAACGAACAGTGCATATAGTCACATAGTCAAGTAATAAGTTCAGGGCATCTAATTGTTCGCACTTAATCATTTCATTAGATTTGATTCACATTTCCTATTCACATACATGCATGCATACATTGAAGTAATTAACTGACATATATCACACAATAGGAAATCGAACCATCTGCTACCTCGAAACAAAGTTTGAATACTCCTAGGATATGTGAGTCTTCCCTTTCCGGAATATTTCAACTCGTTCTTGATCTAAAACAAGCAATTAATGCAAAGATCACTAAACAAGGTCTAATATGCCCCGATTATAACAAAAATATCAACCCAAGGCCAAACCCAAGATCCTAATGCTCAACTAGGACTTTTTCCACCATGAACCTTAGGCCACAATAAACGATAAAATCATTACCTTCCACCGGCAGTGCTAGAATAGGTGTTGTAGTCAGGAGAGGCTTGAGCTTTTGGAAGCTCTCTTCATACCTGTCCTTCCACTCGAAAGGCTCCTTTTGGGTCAGCCTTTTCAAATGTGTGGCGATCGTAGCAAAAATTTTCACAAATTGTTGATAATAGCTAGCATTCCCCACGAAACTCCTAACTTGAGTCACAGAGCTAGGCCGGACCCAATTCTTGACTGCTTCGATCTTTTAGGGATCTGCCATCACCCCTTCCTTTGAAACCACATTCCCAAAATAGGCAACAAAAGTCAATCAGAACTCACACTTTGAAAATTTGGCATACTACTTCTGTTTCCCAAAGACACCCAAAACAATACGAAGATGGTCAGCATGCTCTTCCTTACTGTTTGAATACATCAAAATGTCATCAATAAAGACAATAACAAACGAATCTAGGAATAGTTTGAACACACCATTCATCAAACTCATGAAAGCTGCAAGACCATTGGTCAACCCAAACGACATCACTAAAATCTCGTATAGCCCATAGCGGGTCCTGAATGCCATTTATAATACATCCTCAGGCCTAATCTTTAACTGGTGGTATCTAGACCTTAGATCAATCTTAGAGAAAACTGATGCATCCTTCAATTGGTCAAAAACATCATCTATCTGAGACAATGAGTACTTATTTCGAATGGTCACCCTATTCAACTGTCGATAGTCTATGTACATCCTCATACTACCATCTTTCTTCTTAACAAACAAGACAGGAGCACCCCACTGGGAAAAAATATGACGGATAAAACCTTTATGAACAAGCTCCTGGATTTGAGATTTAAGCTCTACCAATTCTGCCAAAGCTATGTGATAAGGAGGAATGAAGATGGGGTAAGTGTCGGGCTCTATGTCAATGCAAAAATCTATATCCCTATGAAGAGGCTTACCAGGAAAATCGATAGGAAACACTGAGATTAACAAACCTAGGGCTTTGGTATCAACTTTGTCACGACCCAGACCACTGTGATTGGCACCCACACTAACCCCCCCATGGGAGAACCCCTATTATAACCCGACTAAGCAACTTAACCAAACTAAAGCATTTTAAGATACCGAAGAAGGTTTAAATGACGAATTAAATAGGGAGTTCCCATAAACTCCAAAGGTTTAACAAAACAACTAATCATAACCCTTGTAGAAGTTCAACTTGTAGAACCTGAAAGTCACTGTACCAAAACTCTACTAATCAACAAGTCTAAGAAAAATGGGGTACAACCACGAAAAACTAAGCATAAGTTAAATGTCTGGAGTTCTAGTCCAAGTCTGAAAAAGAATGGACTAGACTAAGGATGAATACAAGGCAGCCTGGAAGAACTGGCTCATCCTCGAATCCGGTCTCGGTCAATGATCTTCTAATTAAGGTCTGTCAGTAGCCGCCTAAAGATGCCCTGTACTCAACAAAGAAAGAGCAAGTGTAGTATCAAAACACGAAACCACGGTGTACTGGTAGGATCACGCGGTTACTCAAGTAAGCGAAATATAAGAAAGTAATTACAACACAGTAAATACACATATACAGAATGCTAAATTGAATTCTCATTTTAGGAGCAATATCAATGACAGGTAGACAAGAATGTAATAATAACACGTGGTCCTCTTATGGAACCCACACCCAAACTGTTAGTTTGTCGGAACATGATACCCGATCCATTATACATGTGTCGGAACGTGACACTGGTACAATATATGTGTCAAAATGTGACACCCAGTCTAGTCAACACACCACAGTCACAATCACACCCATAATGAACAGTGCATATAGTCACATAGTCAAGTAACAAGTTTAGGGCATCTAATTGTTCCCACATAATCATTTCATTAGATTTGATTCACATATCCTATTCACATACATGCATGCATACAATGAACCAATTAACTGACATATATTACACATTAGGTAATCGAACCATCAGCTACCTCGAAACCAAGCCTGAATACCTCCTAAGACACGTGAGTCTTCCCTTTCTGGAGTCTTTCAACTCGTTCTTGATCTAAAACAAGCAATTAATGCAAGGATCACTAAACAAGGTCTAATTTACTCGGATTATAACAAAATTATCAACCAAAGGCCAAACCCAAAATCCTAATGTTTAACTAGGACTTTTTCCACTATTAAGTTTAGGCCACAATAAACGACGAAATTTTTACCTTCCACCGGCAGTGCTAGAATAGGTGTTTTAGTCAGAAGAGTCTTGAGCTTTTTTATGCTCTTTTCACACCTGTCGGTCCACTCGAAAGGCTCATTTCGGGTCAGCCTTTTCGAATGTGTGGCGATCGTAGCAAAATTTTTCACAAACTGTCCATAGTAGCTAGCATTCCCCATGAAACTCCTAACTTCAGTCACAGAACTAAACTGGACCCAATTCTTGACTGCTTCGATCTTTTAGGGATCTACTATCACCCCTTCCAATGAAACCACAATCTAAAAGAAGGCAACTGAAGTCAATCAGAACTCACACTTTGAAAATTTAGCATACTATTTATGTTTCCCAAGGACACCCAAATCAATACGAAGATGGTCGGCATGCTCTTTCTTACTCTTTGAATACATCAAAATGTCATCAATAAAGACAATAACAAACGAATCTAGGAATAGTTTGAACACACCATTCATCAAACTCATGAAAGCTGCAAGCACATTGGTCAACCCAAACGACATCACTAAAAACTCATATTGCCCATAGCTGGTCCTGAATGCCATTTTTAATACATCACCAGGCCTAATCTTTAACCGGTGGTATCTAGACCTTTTATCAATCTTAGAGAAAACTGATGAATCCTTTAATTGGTCAAAAACATCATCTATCTGAGGCAATGAGTACTTATTTCGAATGGTGGCCCTATTCAATAGTCGATAGTCAATGCACATCCTCATGCTACCATCCTTCTTCTTAACAAACAAGATAGGAGCACCCCACTGAGAGATAATATGACGGATAAAACCTTTATCAAGAAGCTCCTGGATTTGATATTTAATCTCTACCAATTCTGCCAGAGCCATGCGATAAGGAGGAATGAAGATGGGGTGAGTGTCGGGCTCCATGTCAATGCAAAAATCTATATCCCTATTAAGAGGCATACCAGGAAAATCGATAGGAAACATTGAGATCAACAAACCTAGGGCTCTGATACCAACTTTGTCACGACCCAGACCACCGTAATTGGCAACCACACTAACCACCCCGTGAGAGAACCCCTGTTATAACCTGACTAAGCAACTTAAAAAAACTAAAGCATTTAAAGATACCGAAGAAGGTTTAAATGACGAATTAAATATGGAGTTCCCATAAACTCCAAAGGTTTAACAAAACAACTAATCATAACCCTTGTGGAAGTTCAACCTGTAGAACCTGAAAGTCACTGTACCAAAACTCTACTAATCAACAAGTCTAAGAAAAATGGGTTACAACCCCGAAAAATTAAACATAAGTTAAATGTTTGAACTTTTAGTCCGAGTCTGAAAAAGAATGGACTAGAGTAAGGATGAATCAAATACAGCCTGGAAGAACTGGCTCACCCTTGAATCCGCTCTCGGTCAATGATCTTCTAATTGAGGTTTGTCAGTTGCCGCCTAAAGATGCCCTGTACTCAACAAAGAAAGAGCAAGTGCAGTATTAATACACGAAATCACGGTATACTGGTAGGATCACACAGTTACTCCAATAAGCGAAATATAAGCAAGTAACTACAACAAAGTAAACACACATATACAGAACGCATAATTCAATTATCATTTTAGGAGCAATATCAATGACAGGTAGACATGAATGTAATTATCACAAGTGGTCCTCTCATGGAATCCATACCCAAACTGTTAGTTTGTCGGAACATTATACCCGATCCAATATACATATGTCGGAACGTGACACCGGTATAATGTATGTGTCAAAACGTGACACCCGGTCTAGTCAGCACACCACAGTCACAATCACACCCATAAAGAACAGTGCATATAGTCACATAGTCAAGTAACAAGTTCAGGGCATCCAATTGTTCGCACATAATCATTTCATTAGATTTGATTCACATTTCCTATTCACATACATGCATGTATACAAAGAAGCAGTTAACTGACATAAATCACACAATAGGAAATCGAACCATCAACTACCTCGAAACCAAGCCTGAATACTCCTAAGACACGTGAGTCTTCCCTTTCCAGAGTCTTTCTACTTGTTCTTGATCTAAAACAAACAATTAATGCAAGGATCACTAAATAAGGTCTAATTTACCCGGATTATAACAAAAATATGAACCCAAGGCCAAACCCAAAATCCTAATGCTTAACTAGGACTTTTGCCACCATTAAGTTTAGGCCACACTAAACGATGTAATCTTTACCTTCCACCGGCAGTGCTAGAATAGGTGTTTTACTCAGAAGAGTCTTGAGCTTTTTTATGCTCTCTTCACACCTGTCGGTCCACTCGATAGGCTCATTTTGGGTCAGCCTTTTCAAATGTGTGGCAATCGTATCAAAATTTTTCAGAAACTATCCATAGTAGCTAGCATTCCTCACAAAACTCCTAACTTTAGTCAAAGAGCTAATCCAGACCCAATTCTTGACTGCTTCGATCTTTTGGTGATCTACCATCACCCCTTCCTTTGAAACCACATTCTAATAAAAGGCAACTGAATTTAATCAGAACTCACACTTTGAAAATTTAGAATACTATTTCTGTTTCCCAAGGACACCCAAAACAATACGAAGATGGTCGGCATGCTTTTCCTTGCTCTTTGAATACAACAAATTGTCATCAATAAAGGCGATAACAAACGAATCCAGGAATAGTTTAAACACACCATTCATCAAACTCATGAAAGCTGCAAGCACATTGGTCAACCCAAACGACATCACTAAAAACTCATATTGCCCATAACTGGTCCTGAATGCCATTTTTAATACATCCTCAGGCCTAATCTTTAACTGGTGGTATCTAGACCTTGTATCAATTTTAGAGAAAACTGATGCATCCTTCAACTGGTCAAAAACATCATCTATCTGACGCAAAAAGTACTTATTTCGAATGGTGGCGTTATTCAACTGTCGATAGTCTATGTACATCCTCATACTACCATCTTTCTTCTTAAAAAACAAGATAGGAGCACCCCACTGGGAAACAATATGACGGATAAAACCTTTATGAACAAGCTCCTGGATTTGAGATTTAAGCTCTACCAATTCTGCCAAAGCTATGTGATAAGGAGGAATGAAGATGGGGTGAGTGTCGGGCTCTATGTCAATGCAAAAATCTATATCCCTATGAAGAGGCATACCAAGAAAATCGATAGGAAGCACTGAGATTAACAAACCTAGGGCTCTGGTATCAACTTTGTCACGATCCAGACCACCGTGATTGGCACCCACACTAACCCCCCCATGGGAGAACCCCTATTATAACCCGACTAAGCAACTTAACCAAACTAAAGCATTTTAAGATACCGAAGAAGGTTTAAATGACGACTTAAATTTGGAGTTCCCATAAACTCCAAAGGTTTAACAAAACAACTAATCATAACCCTTGTGGAAGTTCAACTTGTAGAACCTGAAAGTCACTGTACCAAAACTCTACTAATCAACAAGTCTAAGAAAAATGGGGTACAACCCCGAAAAACTAAGCATAAGTTAAATGTCTGAAGTTCTAGTCCAAGTCTGAAAAAGAATGGACTAGACTAAGGATGAATACAAGGCAGCCTGGAAGAACTGGCTCATCCTCGAATCCGGTCTCGGTCAATGATCTTCTAATTGAGGTCTGTCAGTAGCCGTCTAAAGATGCCCTGTACTCAACCAAGAAAGAGCAAGTGTAGTATCAATACACGAAACCACGGTGTACTGGTAGGATCACGCGGTTACTCCAGTAAGCGAAATATAAGCAAGTAATTACAACACAGTAAATACACATATACATAATGCTTAATTGAATTATCATTTTAGGAGCAATATCAATGACAGGTAGACAAGAATGTAATAATAACACGTGGTCCTCTCATGGAACCCACACCCAAACTGTTAGTTTGTCGAAACATGTTACCCGATCCATTATACATGTGTCGAAACGTGACACTAGTACAATATATGTGTCAAAATGTGACACCCGGTCTAGTCAGCACACCACAGTCACAATCACACCCATAATGAACAGTGCATATAGTCACATAGTCAAGTAACAAGTTTAGGGCATCTAATTGTTCCCACATAATCATTTCATTAGATTTGATTCACATATCCTATTCACATACATGCATGCATACAATGAACCAATTAACTGACATATATTACACATTAGGTAATCGAACCATCAGCTACCTCGAAACCAAGCCTGAATACCTCCTAAGACACGTGAGTCTTCCCTTTCCGGAGTCTTTCATCTCGTTCTTGATCTAAAACAAGCAATTAATGCAAGGATCACTAAACAAGGTCTAATTTACCCGGATTATAACAAAAATATCAACCCAAGGCCAAACCCAAGATCCTAATGCTTAAATAGGACTTTTTCCACCATTAACTTTAGACCAAAACCCTTCCCCAATGATAATTACCTAAGATTCTAAGTTCTAAGAATCAAAATACGGATTAGGGGAGTAAAAATGTTATCTTTAGCGCTACAATTCATGGAAATTAGAGAAGAAACTGCCCTGGGTCGTCCCTTAGCTCTCAAGAACGAAGTTTTGCAGAAAATAACATTTTTGGGGTTTTCCCCGGTTTAAGTTACGACTGTCCCACCACAGCGGCACAATCCCACCATAGCGGCCGTGCCCTGGCGAGATTACTCCCGCCCCGGCAGCTTTCACGGAGACAGAAACTCGAAATTTGAGTTCCAAGCTCCCATTTCACAACACACCTTAAGCCCTTGACGTTCAAAAACTACCCTTTCACGCCAAGATCAGTTTCGGCTCGCCCGAATTCGAGTCTGTAAAGCCGTACATGCTTATTAACGTCTTGGCTATCAACTCATGTGATCAAACTCATAATTAAATCCCCCATCCATTACAAGATTTCCCTAGACCTCACCTGGCTCAGATTTCATCGAAGTCTGGCCTAGGCTAGAAATTTCCAAGTTACTACTCAGAAGTTTTCTGGCCCAAATTCTTTCATATTGGCTTTTCCATAACGACGGGAACAGGTCGTTACAAGAAATGGAGAATCAAAGAGAGTAAAATCAATTATTAAGATATTGAGATAAGAAGATTAAAAGCCATATTATATAGCTATAACCGTGGGTAGCAGCTTAAATGCTTTTGAATTGACAGTTTTTTTTTTGAAATTTATTGACAACTTTTTTTTAAAAAAAAAATTAATGGCTCTCAAAATTTTATTTGTTTGATGGTTACTATTAAAAGAAAAAAAAGAAGAAGCCAACTTGGTTATGTGGAAATATTAGAGAGAAGACCTCTTTTATCAGTTTTGAAAAACAATGCTTATTTGTAATATTTTGTAATAACAAAGTGCAACATATTTCATGTCCTCAATTATAAAAAAAAAACACAAATTCCTCATGTTTTAATTGAGGGAATGTTAATATGTTTGATTTGATTTTCTTTTTTTAAAAAAATAAATACAATTAATAATAAATATTTAAACTTTCATATATTGAGTGATAAAAAAGAAATAAAACTAAGTTAAAGAAAAATAAACTACAGGCACTTATCCATTACCCCATTTATACTCACAAATACATAGGATAAAAATAAAAATTCTAATTAGAATAAATATTAGCCACCTGTAGAAACAATTATTTTTAAAAATAAATAAATAAAGAAGAGTTATATTAAACGTGGTAACTTTTTCATTTTAAAAATAATTCGTTTAAAATATATATTGATTTTTAAAATTAAAATTTAAAATTACTAGGTAATGTAGATTTAAATTATTTTAAAATTTTAATTTTTAAAACAAAAAAATAGAGAAATTTTGTGGTGCTGACATGTGGCACTTTTTACTTCTCCTATTATATATAGACTAGGTAACTTACCC
Source organism: Solanum lignicaule (assembly GCA_029582545.1). NCBI lineage: Eukaryota > Viridiplantae > Streptophyta > Magnoliopsida > Solanales > Solanaceae > Solanum > Solanum lignicaule. Next base: position 23,803 of record JAJOOF010018564.1, read on the forward strand.
GCGCTTCGCACGGGTATAAATAAATATTTCTAAACTTTTGAACAACCTTTTCAATAATCGACTGCTATAAGAAGAAAAAAAGAGAGTAAATTTTAGTAGGTTTTAAGAACATTTCAACAAAAATTAAATGATTTCACATTATTACATATCTCAGGAATTGTAAATATATAATGAATAATTAAAAATATCTTCATATCTAATCATTTTTATCGTTAACATAATTTATCATAATATATGTTTGATGATATAATTGTCTTGTTAAAATCCAGTGATGTTTTTATCTAGCGATTAAACATAATTATTTTTATTTTTTTTCTACATGAAAAATATAGAATCTGATAATTTTATGGTTAGAATAACTCCTTGTGAAAAAAAACTTATGTGAAAGTTTCAATAATCAATATTAGTTATAGATAAATTAAGATCGTTAAAAATGTACACCACAACAACATAAATAATTTTTTTTAGAGACAATATACTTGTCTGAGGTCAAACGTTCACAACTTTTCGTTATTGTTACTTTTTTACTCTAACAAAATTATAGAAGGAGAAAATAAATTTGAAACAACAGCAAAATAATATTGTTTACCCTTTAGAAATTGATTTTTCATTAAACTGCTGCTCTGAAGGCCCTTCTTGATTCTTCATCAATGCAAATTTACGATTTTTTTAGAAATATGTATGTATATTCGTTGTATTATAAAAGTACAAGTAGATCAAAATATTAGATTCTAGACTCATGTTATAGAAATATTCTTGAACATTAAAAAATAAAAAATGAATCTAACCTAGATAACTCAAATGCTCAGCAATGACTTGGGACCTGCAAGACAACAAATCTATGTTAATAGACATATCTTTTGTAGCTTAAGATATTACTTTTATTTAGAGCAAGCTTTGTTTCATATTCTTCAAATTAAGCGTGCCGAAAATAGTCATAACTCACATCAAATATATTTAGAAGAGCCGAATGAGAAGGAAAAAAAATAAATCATTAAAAGGACGAAAGCTTTGTCCAAGTGAGATCATATACATACCAAACGAAAAATAAACAATACAATTTAAGGAGACAACAAAACAGCGAGAAAAAACATACATTAAGGGGAGTAAACTATGAGATATCCAATGATGATGAGAAATCATTCTAACCAGAAAACTTTTCATGTTTTGAAATAACACAACCTCAAAAAATTGACTAACACCTCAATCAACTTTCAATCCTTAAAGTAAATGAATGTCGATGTTGATGAAGAAATTAGAGATTTGTAAGGGTGTTTTTATTGTTCCTTCAACAATTCCAGTAGAGAAAAGTTACTTGAATACTCAATTAACGTTTGTTATTTAATCTGTACTAACAAATACTTATAACAATAATTTTGCAAAAACATAAACAACAAAGTTTAAAACATGTACTAAAAATAATAATTAATAATATAGGCATAAATTAATGATTGTTAAAAATATTCTAGGATCTGTAACAATAGAATGAAACAAAATGAAAAAAATCGAGTCCACTAAATGCACAGTGTCCCCTTAAGTAATTTTTTCCCCTCTTTTACTCGAGGTTTAAAGGAATAGATCCTCTCAGGATAGAATGATTCTATTTACAAGTGTATTGATACAAAAATATTGATGTCAGTGAGTCATTCAACAGAAGCAAAGTACACAAATATTTAATTGTCCTGAAGAAGAAGAAGAAGTTGAATTTTTTTGTTATTTTAAAATGAGAGGAAATTCCTCTATTTATAGACAACAAAGGGTAGTGTGAACAAATGCTTATTGTCTCTTATCGGAAAGGTCACAACTCTTTAGAAAAGTTATGACCCTTCGGAAAGGTCACAACTTTTCATAAAAGTCGTACCTCTTCATAAAAGTCGCAACTCTTCATTAAAGTCGTAACTTTTCATAAAAGTCACAACTTATCATAAAAGTCGCAACTTTTCATAAAAGTCACAATTTTTCATGAAAAGAGAAGGCTAGTTTTGGAAATAAATTAAATTAAAAAGGAATCTTTGTTTGTGGTGGCGCCACGTAGGCGGGTGTAGGGTTCTTTTATATATATATATATATAAGATAGATTAGTTACAACCAATTTATTTAAACAAATAAAATATGTATCTCGATTTTAAAATTTGAAAGATACATTGTATCTCGGGGATTCAGACGAATGTATCCTAAGGACAAAATATGGTAGAGGAAGTAATATTTGAAACTATCGGGAATCATATAGTAATTTGGACCTAAACAATTCGGATTTATGTATTTTTCCCTTATTTTTAAAAGTGAGGTATTTGGTTAAATTTTTGAGAGAAAATAAGCTTTTTTAAAAAGTAGCAAAATCTATTTCTTTCGAAGTCGGAAAAAGTAGATCTTCTTTAAAAGTGCTATTTTTGAAAACACTTTTGAGAGTATATGAGTGAAAATATTTTTTAAAAGCTTGATCAATCACCAATTGTTGTTTAAAAGGGCTTTTATATTAATTAGCCCAACACATTATTTCTCATCAAAAGTGTTTTTTTTTTGAATTTTTTTACCTATATACATATCTTTATTTACATTATTTTCTATTATTCCCTACCATTCTAAAATATTACAAAAATTCCTTTCTTTTCCTCAAATATCAAGTATTCTTGATACATAACTATCCCAGGTTCAAATCCACGTTTCCTCATTCCTTTTTTCACTCCTTTAATATCTCCCTATTTTCACTCCCACAATCTTATCAGTTACAACTTTCATCTCAATTCAAATTTCAAAAGGTTTCTCTCTCCAGTCAATCAGATTCTAACAACTGAATAGGTGGTTTTTGTCTTTTCCATTGTCTTCTTTATCAATTTTTTTATTCTTTCCTGATACATATGAATCATGCTCCTTCATTTAGTATTGGTATTATCCAACTAATCTCTTCTAACATTGATCAAATTTATGACTCTGATGATGATAAATGGGCTGAAAACAGATCTAAGCTTTTGCATGAACCCATTAGCAATGAAGAATCAGAGGCGAAGAAGGATGTACCTTCATCTTCTAAATTCAATGTTGAAAAAAAAAAAAGCAGAAGAAAAGTTGCAGCTACAATTTCTCGACCTACACTATCCAAGGTATGTATTTTTCATCTATTTGCGTTTCTTTATGTTTGATGTTGAATATGGTGTGTTGGGGTAAAAAAATCTGATACACTATTGTTCATGCGATTTTCTCATATTGCGTTGTATCTTGCGTTAAATGTGCTATGTTGATACATAAAACCTTAATTTTATTCTATTTTTCAAATAATTGTTGTGAATGTATCAACTAATAAAGTTCATATTGAAGTTTTGGTTGTAATGTGCTCACTGATGCATCATATAGCTTGTATATTATACATTAATATTTCATATTTAATTTAGGAAGTTATAATTAGTATCAAAATTTTGATATGTTTATATACCTTATATACCTTAAATGAATATCTGATACTTTTTTTAAAACTATGTATCAAATAAATAGTTAAGATACTTTGTAGTGTAAATTATGCATCATATACTTAAACTTGATGTTTACAGCTCGATTTTAATTTTTTTTTTTGTATTTTTTGAATATTTCTTATGAATATATCAAGTATAATGTTCATATTGTTGAATGAACTGTTATATTTCATAATTTTGTATTATATACAATATAGTTTGGTCATGATACACAATCAAGATATTTTATAGTTACTCTGGTGTTTTTGTTCAATTACCATTTACAAGGAAGGTAAGCCATTAAGTATTGTATCTTGTTGTCCTAAATTTTATGTTCGATTCAGTTTTATATTGTTTATTCTGTATTTTTTAGGGACTATGGATTACTCATAGTTGTTTTTTTTGAGTTCCTTAGTGACGAAATTCATATCCCATCTGATGGTTTTCGATCTGATTATCTCTATAATAGATATAGAGCATTGTTATGAAGATACGATAGTGACACGACAAAGGCAGGATATGTTAGTGAAAATGATGATCCACCAAAGCTTAAGGGTCACTTCACACCGCCACCTGAAGATGATTAGATTCATATAGAATTGCCACTCCCCGAGGTACCGCCGAGATGCAGACACGGGACCTTGGATCACGAGTGACCCCAAGCTAACCCTGCTGGCATAATCATAAGCATACTAAGAATAACAAACTAATACAGAAGTTTAAAACATGAAGTAAATCTGAAATGATGGGGAAATACAAAAGAGATATCAAACTCAAATACTAAGTTGAAACTAATTATGCCTAAAAATAGCCTCTGACTGACTAGAAGTGCTGGGGCATGCCCCAGCTAAGTCTAGCAAAAATGAAACTAAAAGACTGAAATGAATGATAACATGACTATGGTCCTCGAAGAATGAGGACTCACCATTGTAGCTGCTGAACTGAAGATTGGGAACCAATCTATGCGTTATCTGGACGCTGAGAACCTGAACCTATATCACGAGAAGATGTAGCGCAGAGTATGCGTCAGTACTTGAAGGGTACTGAGCATGCAGGATAGAGTAAAGCTAAAATAAACATATTACTGAACAAGCAATAAAGCAATAATATAATCTGAACATGATATAGATACTGAATACTGAACTAACTGAATGCAACTACCAAATTTATAACATGCTGAGAGTGAATACTGATTGTACTAAAATGTGGTCAATGCAATGGAGTCTAACTGAACTGCGGGAGCTACTAATAACTGATAATAAAACCACATGAGCTAAATGTGGAGTCTGATGTATAAGCCCCATCGAGAGGACCCAATATACCCTGCCAGAGGTATAGAGGCATGCTTTCGTGATCAGTAGAATGTTGCCCACAGAGGGGACTTACAACCTACGTGGCTCGTAGTTCTAGGACTATGTGGGTGACTGACCCTAGTCTAACTCAGTATCATGCTACTCCCAATAGATTAAATTATTTGACACATTATAACTGATTTTCTCTAAAATACTAGATAGCTCAAACTGATATGCAAACTGAGAACGTACATTTATATACATATAAAGGCACATTCAAAATTGAGGTATGTATATCTGAAATAGCTGAAATATATGACCTAGCATGTGTAATTCAACAACTAAATAAATACAAAGCTAGGGTTCTGAAATTGATGCTACAAACCTAGTAATAACATGATAATCTGATTGGGAACATTAAACTAACTAATTCATGATAATCTGCTGAGGTTCTAGAAACCCTAGGTCAAATTAATAATAGGTAATCAAGAATCTGACTGAATCTAGGGACCTACTGGGCGGAAAGAACCCACTAGTGAAATCCCACATACCTGGTGACAAATTCCACGGAGAAATCTTTTAATTTCGGGGCTGGTACTGATGAAAACCTTGTTGCGTCCTTAAGCTATCGTTGGTCGACTCTTTCTTCTTTTTTTGCTCTAATTTTCTAAGTTTTGATCAATGATTTGACTTAGGTAAGTTCTAGTTATGTTTATTGGCTAAAACAAACCAAAACCACATAGTTTAGGGTTAAAACGACGTAGTTTAGAGGTCCAAGGAATAAGAAAAAGACCGAAAGACCCCTGACTTAAGTTGCAGACGGGGTTTACCACGGCCATTTCCACGGACCGTGAAAGGGACCACGAATCGTAAAGTGGGTCGTGGTCTTGGTCCAGGAGCTGGGGGTTCTGGGGTCTGGTCCAGGAGACCCTACCACAGCCCGTGTGGAGGACCATGGACCATGAAGGTCCCCGTGGTCCTCACTTGGGCTGATGGTCTTGAGGCTCAGGTCTGAAGGCTTACAAGCTGGCCTTCACAGACCCTACCACGGGCCGTGTGGAAGACCACAGACCGTGAAGGTCCTCGTGGTCCTCACTTAGGCTTGAGGGTCTGAGGGCTAGTCTAGGGAGGCTACTACCTAAGTCTTCACAGACTCCCCGTGGTCTGACTCATGGGCTTGGTGGAATCCAACACCCCACCACGGGCAGGTCAACAGACTATGGTCCCTGTCACAATTCGTAAACTCTGTCATGGTTCACTGCTTCAGGAAACTTCTGCACTTTTTTTTACTAGGTATGGTTTTCGAGGTGTTACAAGAATAGTGATTATGTATCGATGCATAGACACCGTTCGGTGTTTTTTTGTTTTTAAGACAATATTACTTGAATTTTTGAGTGTTTCTCTAAAAACTACTTCATATTATGTCTAACTTTTAATTTCGTTTGTAATTAATTACATTATTTTGTAATTTTTTATATTTTGTGTTATTAATATATTGCTCTTGATACACATACACCATATGATACTTAAAACATTCACATTATACATTTTGGTTCCACAAAGATAAGCATCAGACACATAATTGATTTACTGAAATCTTATTATAATCAGTTCTTTAGTTATAACATAATATATATGATACACTGGATATGAGTTACATATATATCATATTTGTGTATTATATACATAAAGATTGTATATGGTACATAAATATTTCTTATTTAGTATCAGGCACACATTTTGGACACATCTATTGTTGATATACTTGCAATGAGTATGAGATACATGTCTTATAACTATGTAACATACAAACATTTAAGATACTTAGAAGCGTGACTTATGTATCATATATTAATCATTTATGTAGCAGATACATAACATATATTTATTATAACATATATTTATTATAAGGTGATACATTCAAAATTTGTTTTTATTTATACAACATCTAAATATTTGTCTATTAGATATAACACTAACACACAAATATTAACAAATTTTTATATTGTATAAAAATAACCCATGTTAAGACTACAATGTATTTAATGTAACTATAACAATGAAAAATCTATAAGTGAAAAATTATTCAACATGAACATAAATGTCATGACCCGAGCCTACACCCTGGACTTGGCTGGCACTCGAAAACCATTACTGGTCCCCAAGCGAACCCTCATCCTGGCTGACTACAAGTGAAAGACTAACACAAGCATATATAAGCATCAAATTGAAAGAAACCTTTAAAAATAGTTTACTGAATCTCAAAACATCACGAAATATATTGAGTATGAAACATAAGTTTTAAATAAAATATATGAAACTTAAAGACTCTCTAAACTTTCTATCTATAAAGCCTCTACTATATATAGACGAGTGTCGGAACAAGACCCATCACTACTCAGAATGTTACTAATACCAACAACTCATAAAATTGGACTCCTTCAGAAGAAAGAAGACCTCACTCGAAAGCTGACGAGCAGATGAAGTGATATCAACATACTCTTGTTGAGGATCCTAAGAATGTGTATCTACATGATTTAAAGATAGAAGTCAAATGACATCAATATATTGAATGTACGAGTATGTAATATACCTGAATAATAAATAACTAAAGGAAAGGACTACAATAGATAATAATGTGCTCAAGCTAAATGTAAAGAAATAAAGGAGTTAAATCATTTAAAGCTTTACAAATTACTTTCTCATATTTGAAATCAACATAATAAGTGATATATAAAAATACACTTTAACTCTATTGGGAGATTTTCTAACCGACAACCATCACACTGAGCTACATGATGATATAGCGTCTCGCCCACGCTGCCAGAACTGTCCTATACCTTGTTGGGGTATAGAACACCTCGACTAAGTGGATCCACTGAGCTATGCTCAAAAGCAATAAGGATTCATCTAAAAAGTATGATCCTTTACCTATGTTGGCATACATGGTTTATGAGGATTGTGAGTTGTCTAAACTCATCCACATATCAGTGCTCAAACTACTCCCAATAATATATACCTCATGCTCATATGTTTAAAAACATAACTCTTCCTTTGATTTGAGATAATTACTCAAACTACCCTCTTAAAAGAGGTATCTCCTTATGAAATATCTTTTGAACTCATAACTCATTTAGAAATCAAAGTTTCTCTTTTATCAATGTAAAATATGATACCTTTGGGAATACTTAGTCCCATTATACTCTTACTCAACTCATACTTGAAAACTATTTTCTCAAAAAACCTATCAAAATCATTTTGTAATATGAACATTAATGACTGGGGAAGTCATACTGCATAAACATTGATGGTATAACTAGATACCATACTACTTAAATATTGATGGCATACTAGAATGTCATACTAATCATGTTTTAAAAACTTTCTCAAAAATATATCAAAATCATATTGTGCTATGATCATTAATGACTCAGGAAGTCGTACTACATAAACATTGATGGCATATCTAGAAACCATAGTGCTTAAACATTGATGGCATACTCAATTGTCATACTAACCATGTTTTAGAAAACTCTTTTCTCAAAACTCATATTTACTTCCTCAAAAACAAAATTTAAAACTCAATTGATGTCTTCAAAAGAATCTCAAGATTTATAAATCAATTCATAGGGTTCATGTGGAATTATGGACATGAACGACTCAACCCAGGGATGTTAAGAGCAATATGGAATAGAATTCAATAATTATGAATAGAATTTCCAAAAGAAATAGGAACTCGAGAACTCAAAATCAATTTTGTTCTCATGACCTCAAAATGATTGACTACATTCAATATAAAGGAGAAAAAATGATTGATCCCCCTATTCAACTACCCATCCAAGAGCATTTGGCTTCAGAATACTTTCTTCTTTTTCTTTTTCTATGGACTGTATAAATCTTATCTTCCAACCCAAAGGTGGATAATCTCTTTTGGCAGCTCAATCTTCATAGTAATTATTATGCCAATTCTGCCTAAAAATCTCTATCTCAAGAATATTCAAATCTAGGGGTAGAATCATAGATTACTCTTTAACTGATTTGAAAGTAGATGTAGGGCGTGAGGACGAACTAGTCCAACACTATGATTGCCTTACATACCAGGAAGAACAAGGTTCTTGAAGAAGAACTTAATTAGAAGCCTTCAAACCCTAGCTTGAAGGAGAAAAATCAAGAAAACCTTTCTTGAGATTTCTTGAATTAGTTTCTTGAAACTCTATGGACAAGAATCATGATTTTCATTAGTGAATCATAATTGTATGGAGGAATTTGAGTTGGAAAGAATGAAATTCATGGAGAAAGACCTACCTTGAAGAAGAATCATGAAAAATATTGAACAAATCTTGAATGGAACTCTTCTTCTTTAAATTTTCCTTAGGGTTTTGCCTTAGGTTTGAGAGAGAAGAGAATGATGGATTAAGAGATGAAAATCTGATTATTTTGGGTCTTTAGTTAGTCAAGAAATTCATTTAGGGTTTTCTTAGATGTAAAAGGATAAAAACAACCCTTTTTAATATTTTCCCGTCAGCTATTTCGTCATTGCATTGTATTAGGTTACTAAAATGGTCATAACATTTTACTCAAAACTCGTATTATTGCAAAATTGGGTGAGTTGGAAAGAAGATTCAAATACCTTTAATTTGATAGGTTATGAGCCACGTAGCTCTTTATATTCTAAGAGATATGGTCGTTTGAAGTTGACCTAAGTAGAATCTTGCATCAAAACTTAATCGGTAAGGAAACTTTCGACTCAACTTTGTGCTAGGAGTTTTTAGTGATTTTAATTGATATCCAAAATCGTCCCCACACTAAAGTATTTTCCTTTACATATATGACTACTTTAAGAATAACTCGATAAGACCTTATATGCAAATAAAGAATAGTTCAGGCCTAAGCTTAGAATTTTTTGGGGTGTTACAATATCTCCCCCTTGGGATCATTCGTCCTCGAATAAAGGTTAAACTGAGAATGGAGGGCGAAATAGTTAATATCACTACCTCTCTTGACTTCTAAGCTTTCCTAGTAACATAGGCTAAACTGATTGATACTGATAGTTTTGAAACTGGACTAGAGCACACAAGTCACGAACGGTGTGAGTTTGAACACAGTCACACTATATCTGAAATTATTTGACATAAAGCTAGGATATCTGGGCACGAAGTAAGAATAAGAATACTATGCCTTGAGTGATATGATTTGTAGCTTTCAAACTTAGTAACACTTGCCTCCCTGCTTTTTAAAAATACTACTCATCATCACCATCATTAACACAAGTTAAAAGGGATCACTGAAAAAGCTTTGAGTGAAAGATCATAAGTACGATTCATTTGAGAAATCTGATATAAGAATATGAATGACGTAACATTATGTTGCTAGCCATTGATAGTAAATCATGAATTTGCAAGACTGGGCATAGTTATGAGACATGAGTGCTTGTATGAATAGTTTGATATCATAAGGCTGCGATCCATAACTTTATGGATTAAGCTCGAGGCTAATGGGCTAAAGTCTTTGCCACTCATTCTGGAAATTGAGCATAGATGTGAATCTCTCTTAAGTGTATGAGCATATGTCATAGACATAATTCTGATATTAGAAACATCAACAAGATGTTGTAATAACTTCACTTCAGGAATACGCAAGATTATGAATGAATCAATATATCATTCTAACTCTTTCTGAACACATCACTATCTCATCCTCAACACTTGACTCGACTTCTCATCTCCACCTTAGATTTGAAGCTGATACTTTAAAGATATGGATCTATTCCATCATCTCAAAATTAGTCTACATTCCCTTATCTCATGGCTACTAAACTTTCCATAAGCAGGTTCTAAGACCTCTTTCTAAGATGTTTCTATTAACCTCTTTTCATTGGCTTATAAGTTAGCTTCATCTAGCTCTTACGAGAAGAAAATTAATGCTTACCTCAGCCTATTACACATCAGTAGCTCAATTATACTATCGAGGCACACATGAAAAATAATCATGAACTTAATTGGAACCTCGTCTAACTACATACGGGCTCAGGTACACCTCTTAATTATCTTGTTAATCTATTGACTTAGCCATACTCCATTGCTCTCATCTAAAAGTTAGAATCTTATGCTTGTACCACTTACACTTGTAAAAGGTTACACCTTAATTTCTTACCTACTCTATGTCAAATCTACCAGATTAGATCGTGAACTAACATCATCATCCTCATGTTTCCATTCTTTTTTACCACTGCTCTCATCTCAAATTCAAGCCTAATGTTGATTACTAAACCCGGATATCAATATGATTGCTCGCTTACTGTACTAACTTACAACTACTAGATACAAATTAAGAAACACTCACCCACTAAAATCTCATGAAAAGTGGTCAATCTTTATCTCTCTGTCTACATAATTACGAATTGTCGTCACATTCAATTTCATGACTTAAGTACTATTTACTCATTCACTATACATCATTGCCTAATTAGTTCTATAACCCTTTGAGTATTATGGGCTTTCCCTTAAAGATCAGAAGCCTAGCTTAGAGCTATCACCTCATGAATACTCCTGCTATTCTATTCAACACCTACACTTTGTCATTACTAACACAATGACACATCATCTTAACCTCCTTTCTAGTTAAAGTATACAATAACTCATCCTAACTCGTAACTATTCCTCTACCTCATATCATGAACTCTATACAAGGTTATTATTCCTTAATCTAATAATAAAGTAAAACTTATCATTAATAACTTACTGGATGCATGACTATAACAACATAATTTTCTTGATCACTATCTCCCTTTCTTAGATTATTGAACCTCTGGATTTATTCTTCTAACTTTGGGCACTCTTTATGCTACTACTTATAATCTCGTACTCATACTATCTTTTCGGATGGAAATACTACACAAGCTCTAAAACATACTTCCTCATAAGGGTCTCAATTGGAACAAGGTTTAGTGAAGAGACTACATCTCACTTTTAGTTTGAATGCACGATTCATATGAATAGGAGTGCATTCTTTCGAAACTCACTTAAACTCACTCACGTGCTTATCTCAAGCCCTTCTCCAATCTCATGATTTTCTCAAGAGTTTTGCTGAAAGTAACTCATATATAAGGATTTGGCTTTACTTTTCAACTACCTTGAGTATGAGGGGTAGTCGAATGGATTTTAGAAATGCACGAGTTGGAAGAAGTTCCTTACGACACAGCTCTACTTCACAATTTAGAGTATGAAAAAAGGGAAACTTTTCCTAAATGACTATAATCCGTCATTTATGGAAGTGGGCCCCTCACAACCATAAATAAGATCCTACTTGACATGGCTTCATAGATACCCTATGACATTTGAAATTTGTGTTCTAATACCATGTTTGTCACGACCCGAGCCTACACCCTAGACGTGGCTGACACTCGAGAACAATTGCTAGTCCCCAAGCGAACCCTCATCTTGGCTGACAACAAGCGGAAGACTAACTCAAGCATACATAAGCATCAAATTGAATGAAACGTTCAACAACAGTTTACTAAATCTCAAAACTTCACGAAAAATATTGAGTATGAAACATAAGTTTCAAATAAAACATATAAAACTGAAAGACTCTCCAAACTTTCTATCTATAAATCCTCTACTGTATATAGAAGAGTGTCAGAACAAAACCCACGACTACTCAGAATGTTACTAATACCAACAACTCATAAAATTGGAGTCATCCGGAAGTAAGGAGATCTCATTCGAAAGTTGACGAGTGGATGAAGTGATCTCAACAGACTCTTGTTCAGGATCCTAAGAACCTATATTTGCAAGTTGAATGACATCAGTACATTGAATGTACAAGTATGTAATATAGCTGAATAATAAACAACTGAATGAAAGGACTACAATAGATAAAAATGTACTCAAGATGAATGTGAAGAAATAATGGAGTTAAATAATTTAAAGATTTACAAATACTTTCTCATCTCTGAACTCAACATGATAAGTGATATATAAAAATACACTTTAACTCTATTGGGAGATTCTCTAGCCGACAAGCATCACTATGAGCTACATGATGATACAACTTCTCGCTCATGCTGCCAGAACTGTCATATACCTTGTCGGGGTATAAAACACCTTAACTAACTAGATCCACTAAACTATGCTCGAAAGCAATAGGGATTAATCTAAAAACTATGATCCTTTACCTATGTTGGCATACATGGTTTATATGGATTGTGAGTTGTCTGAACTCATCCCCATATCGGTGCTCAATACTATTCCCAATAATATATACCTCATGCTCATATGTTTAAAAACATAAATCTTCCTTTAGTTTGAGATAATTGCTCAAACTACCCTCTTAAAAGAGGTAATGCTCATGAAATATCTTTTGAACTCATAACTCATTTATAAATCAAAGTTTCTCCTTTATCAATGTAAAAACTGATACATTTTGGGAATACTTAGTCCCATTATACTCTTACTCAACTATACTTGAAAACTATTTTCTCAAAAGCATATCAAAATCATATTATAATATGATCAGTGATGACTCGGGAAGTCATACTGTATAAACGTTGATGGTATATCTAGATACTGTAACGACCCTAAAAACGAACTAGTGAAACTAGAGCCTCACATGTGAGTTTGGAGTCGAGAACTTAATGAAATGGTTATAATTGAATTTGACCCCAAAAAGTTCTTAAAAATGTGCTTCGGAAGTTACC
>JAJOOF010018565.1:0-17692 GCA_029582545.1 Solanum lignicaule
TAGATTTTTATGTTACTTGGTTATCTTTTTCTTTGTTAATTTCAATTGTGTTAGTGTGTGTAATTTGTCCTCGTCATCTATGTGTGTGCATGGCCAGCGCCAAATTAAATTAACCACCATTGAGATTAGCTAAGTAATATTAGTATGCAATACATAGGAAATATCAAGGAAAAAACATGGTTATTTTATTTTTCGTTTTGGTAACATCTAAGAAATACCATTTCTATGTATACATGCACAGTTTTCCCAATGTTTTTTCATCTTCTTAGTAATAACAAGAAATATTAGGATTTACCAATTGTGTTTGTGTGTGTTAATGGGTCAGGTTCTTCTTGTGTTGAATCCAATATTTTCCATAAAACCGAGGTAATGATTATATTTGTCAAATCTTATGTGTGAAAGAGGAGATCACATAGAAACTATCATAATTTGAACGACATTAATTACATGTACAATCCAAGTCTCGTAAGATAATTATCACTTTTAAAGAATGTCATAAATTTAGTGCCGATATTAACCTAAATATCGATACTAAGAATAATGACATTAAATTAAATGTCCGTAAAAAAATTGTGATATTTAAGTGTCATGATACTATATTTTTATAATGAAATGTTGTATCTTTAGTTTCTTACGGTGATTGATATATATTTATAATTAATAAACATTAATTGATATATATTTTGATAAAACAAAAAAACTATCACACATTAAACTTTTAAAAAAAATTATAAAAAAATCTTTATATTATCGATGCACACAATTTAGATCTTTTAAATTTTATACCAGATTAATAATTGCCGATTTTAGAGCTCGAGAACTCTTCTAAACAGAAATGAACAAACAGAAGAATTATGAACAGAAGAAAAGGGAGAAGATTTTATTCATCTTGAGAAAAATTATGTTACATCACACTGAAAGAATGTATTTATAGACTAATATTAGAAGCATCTAGAATGTGATCAACTAACTTCATCACTGCACATGGCATCCTAGCAACCTCTAATAAACTCATGTAATTAACCAACTAATTACTGTGACTAACCAATTCATTCACTAATCACTAATGACTTATTCTAACACACCCCCTCAAGCTTAAGGGTGCAAGACATTAAGCACACCAAGCTTGCCTAGCAGATAAGAATGTTGAGCTTGACTAAGCCCCTTCGTCAATAGGTCAGCAGGTTGTTGTTGAGTAGGAACATACATAGTGGCAACCACCCTGCTTTGATCTTGTCCCTAATGAAATGGTAGATTGGCTGGTAATTTTATTGATGATTTACTATCACTCAAGATGTTGATAGGGCTTTGAACCTGCACTCCAAGCTCAGTAAACAACCCTAGTAACCAAGTGACTTCAGAGACTGCTGAGGCCATGCTCCTATATTCAGCCTCAGCAGAACTTTTGGAAATAATTTGTTGTTTCTTGGATTTCCAGAACACTAATGACTCACAAAACTTGACCACATAGCTTGTATTAGACCTTCTAGTATTGGGGCAAGCAGCCTAATCAAAATCACACCAACATGTGAGAGTAGTGGTAAGTTTGGCCTACAGCCATATACCTTGACCTACTGCGCCCTTTAGGTACCTAACTACTCTAGTAGCAACATCCCAATGTGACTTCTTTGGGGACTGCATGAACTAACTAAGGGTTTGTACAGCATAGCAAATGTCTTGTCTTGTAATGGTTGCATAAAGCAGCTTACCAACCAGCCTTTTGTAAGGAGCAATAACTAGCAAAACATCATCTTCAACAATACCATTTTCTGCATTATGGGCTGCTGAAGTGAGCTTTAAATTGGTCTCAAGGGGAGTAGAGACAGGTTTGGCACCAGTCAGGCCTACATCAGCAATGAGCTCCAATAGGTACTTTCTCTGATTAAGAATGACACCCTTAGGGGACCTTAGTACTTCAATGCCCAAGAAAAATTTGAGGTCACCTAAATCTTTGAGTTTTAATTGGTGATGGATATTGTCTTTGGCTTTAGTGATCATCTTCTCATTATTTCCTGTAATGAGTAAGTCATCAACATAAACAAGCACAATCACAATGTCTGCACCTCTCTTTAGAGTGAATAGAGAGTAATCATGAGTGCTTTGAGTAAAGCCAGTGTCCAATAAGGCAGTAGTGAGTTTCAAATTCCACTTCCTAGATGCTTGTTTAAGACCATATAGAGACTTGAGAAGTCTGCACACTCTTGTGTCTCCTGGTTTCTTAAAACCTTCTGGCATCTCTATATATACCTCTTCATCCAGATCACCTTGAAGGAATGCATTATAGACATCCATCTGATATAAATTCCAGCCTCTAGATATAGTCAATGCAATCACACATCTAACTGTCACCATTTTAGCCACAGGAGAAAATGTGTCATGATAGTCCAAACCTTCTTGTTGGTTGTACCCCTTTGCTACTAACCTAGCCTTAAACCTTTCCACTTCACCAGTTGCTTTGTATTTAATTTTGTACACCCATTTAGACCCAACAGTATGCATACCTTGGGGCAAGTCAGCCACCTACCAAGTCTTATTGTCTTCAAGAGCCTGAATCTCTTTCTGCATGGCTTCAATCCATCTCTCATCCTTGGCTGCTTGTTTGAAGTGCTTAGGCTCCATATAGTCTGAAACTTTACTCAAATAACTCCTATAACATGGAGTTAATTTCTCATAACTAAGAAAATTTGCCAAGGGGTGTCTACTACTACTCTGCTTGTTACTGACAGTAGCATAATCCTTTAGCCAAGCTGGTGCTCTAGTTGGTCTGGAAGTCCTTCTTATGGAAGGGTCAATAGGTGGAGGCAGGACAGGAGATGAAGGAGAGCATACTCCATCAGTATGTATTGATCTATCATTAGAGGAAGGTTGTGAGGACTAAGTCTAATTGGTTGAATCTTTCTCAATCATCCTGGCCGGAACTTATATGCAACACTTGGTCCTCATGTCTGTAGGATTAACAAGTGCAATGTGGCATTCTTCATCACTTAGATCCTCAGTAACCTCAACACAAATATTAGGATTATCTTGAAATAAAAGGGAACCATCAGAACTAGCAAACAACTCATTTTGTGGCAGCGTCTGAGCAAAAGGAAATATATCTTCAAGAAAAAACACATCTTTACTCACTGCTATCTTGTTTGATTTTATGTCCAACATAATATAACCCTTCTGTAAATCTGAATAGCCTATGAGGATGGCAAGGGTAGCTCTTTCTCCAAACTTGTCACTTTTAGGCAATACTAAGATATAACCAAGACAGCCTATAACCCTTAGGTGAGACAAAACTGGTGCCTTAGAGTATAACATTTGATAAGGACTCACATTATCTATAGCAGATGAAGGTAATCTATTTATCAAATAGACAACTGCTTTGATACAGAAACCCCAATACCTAATAGGCAGATGTGACTGAAATCTAATAGCTCTGGCTATATTCAGAATATGTTTGTGCTTCCTCTCTACCACACCATTTTGTTGTGGTGTGTGAGGGCAACTATTTTGATGTAAGATGCCTAAATCATGAAACAAGATTGTACATTGAGAGTTAAAAAAACTCAGTACAATTATCTGACCTGATTACCTTTACATGAGAACCAAATTGAGTGTTAACCATTGTGAGAAAGATCTTGATAGCATCAACAGTCTCAGATTTCAATTGCAACATATAAACCCATACAAATCTGCTATAGTCATCTACAATTGTTAGAAAGTAATGTTTCTTGCCTATGGTAGAAGGCTTATAGGGACCCAAAGATCCATGTGCACAACATCAAAGCTCATGGATGCTCGAGAAGTATTGATGGGAAAAACAAGTCTAGGTTGCTTAGCTAATGGACAAACTGAACAATGATTATCACTATGATTATTGTGAACTAAATTCAAAAGTCTTAAAGCTTGAGAGGAAGGATGTCCAAGCCTTTTGTGCCACAAGTTGACATCCTGTAGTGTTGCTCCTGCAGTGACTAGTTGAGGACTGCAAATAAACTTCTGCCTGTGTATGGTTGTAGTGTCCCCTCTGAAAACATAGAGTCCTCCTTCTTCCTTACCAATCCCCTTCACCCTGCCACTGTAAAGGTCCTGAAAGACACAAAAGTCAGGGTAAAATGACACAAAACAAGACAGTTCCTTTGTGATTTGTGAGATTGATAACAGGCTGAACTTGAAGTCTGGCACATACAGGACACGTTTAACATTCTCATTATCAAAAATGGATGCCTCACCAACATGAATGGTCTCTACTTTGTCAGCTGTAGGGAGATGAACCTGGTTCTGATGTGTTTTGGTTAAACTATGACTTTTAGTCAACAAGTGTTTATTTGCTGTAATGTGATGAGTTGCACCTGAATCTAAATCCAATTTTGTGTAAAACCATTTGACACTAAACAAGTAGCAATGCCTGCCATATTGACTTGCTTAGGTTCCTTCACATCTTTGTTTAGCATCTCCATGATCTGTTTATACTCTTGATTAGTGAATGCATGCCCATTCTGTAAAGTTGTATTCTCCTCAAGGATCTTATGTGACTGAGTGAGAGTAACCACCTGTAGCATGGTTTGTTGAATGTTGACCAGCATAATGTGAGGACCCTGCTGAATTTCTCACATTGTTAGTTGGAAACTGTTTACCATAGTCACCTGATGTGCTTTTCAGATTGCTGGACTTCTTCCTATGCTTCCAGTCATCAGGATAACCCATCAACTTGTAACAATTTTCCTTCGTGTGACCAGTAAAGTGACAAAACTCGCATTTCCTTCCTTTGTAATATTCCTTTCCTTGATTTTTATGCACATTCATGATCATTGGATCAGGTTTGTGAACAACATTTGCCACATAGTTTGACTGCTGGATTTCATCCTCTATAATCATAGCATAAGCTTGATTTAAGGTAGGTGTTGTTCCTTTAAGAAGAATTTGCCTACGAACTTGATCATAAGACTCATTTAAACCACTCAAAAATTGAATCAACCTCATTTGTTGTAAATGTTCAACATAATCATTTGATTGAGGACAGTTACAGCTAGGATTGGGCACTATAACATCATATTCACCCCAAAGAGTTTTCAGCTTTGTAAAGTATATAGAAACTGAATTTGTACCTTGTGTTAGAGTCATGATTTCCCTATGCAACTGATATATTCTCATGCGATTCACCTTATCATACCGTTCCTTCATATCAGCCCAAACTGAGAAAGCAGTTGTGGCATAAATGATACTACTTAGAAGATCTTCACTGACTGTGTTCATCAACCACGATAGCATAATTGCATTGCAGGTTTACCATTGCTCATGTAATTCATCTTTATACAAAGCTCTGGTGCAAGCACCTGTAACAAAACCATATTTTCTCTTCCCTAACAAATCAATCCTCATTGACCTACTCCAGATCCCATAATTCTCTGAACCTGTCAATTTGATGGGAATCAAAACAGCTCCTGAAGTATCTGAATGGTCAATGTACAGAGGATCATTTTGATCTATCTTTGTGATCGCCATTACTGGAATCTCCAGCTTCTCTAACTACATAGCTAACGTTTCTCTGATCGAAGTGATAACACTGCTCCTAAACAATTAGGATCGAATGCTCTGATACCATGTTGATTTTAGAGCTCGAGAACGCTTCTAAATAGAAATGAACAAACAGAAGAATTATGAACAGAAGAAAAGGGAGAAGATTTTATTCATCTTGAGAAAAATTGTGTTACATCACACTGAAAGAATGTATTTATACACTAATATTAGAAGCATCTAGAATGTGATCAACGAACTCCATCACTGCACATGCCATTGCACATGGCATCCTAACAACCTCTAACAGACTCATGTAATTAACCAACTAATTACTGTAACTAACCAATTCATTCACTAATCACTAATGACTTATTTTAACAATAATATTTCAAAAGTCGATCGGTAGATGATATAAATATTGTTTATATTATCAAATCGTTTTTACTTTTTGTAGAAGGTAACTTGTTTATCTTTGAAATTACAAAGAAATGCGGTATTTTTATATTAAGAAATATTCATAAATACCTTTGTGGTAAATAAATAGCAGGTATAATCAAATAAGAGGTTTAATTAAAGTAAAATCATCAACATTTCCTAGAGAATGAATTTTAATTTGGACCAAAGACGATTGGTCTGTTGATGAGTAAATTCATTGATATTAATTGGTTGGAGAAATTATTTGGAAGTTCCTAATTTGATCTTTTAGCCTATTATTATATGAAAAGTGGAAGTATGAGATTTACTATACAAATTATAGTATGCGATTCAGATTTAATCGGAGTTTCAATGCGGATATGCACCATCGATATACAATAAAGAGATCAAAGAGGAAAATTAACAAACGAATACCGAAGAATCGTATTACAATATCCTTGAAGGATAATTAACTAACAAACCAAATCACCTCATTGAAATATATACAAAATACTTTAATCATAGTTTATTAATGAGTTTAACTTATGTGCGCTTAACACAATGTAAAGAATAGTGTAATAATATTCTTTACATTATTATCGATGTATATAAGTTGAACTCGCCTAAGAAATATAGTTGAATCAAATAAATATGTTTATTCAATATTAGCACAAGGTAAGGCAACTGAAAACAAATTAAATTTCATTAATTAACCAGAGGGGTTAATCTTTTTCTTATCATTCTTGAAAGAGGAGGTGGTAGTTTTCACTATTTTTTCAACAGCCATTGCCTTCACTGACTTCTTTTCTTTTTTTGGAAACACACTTCCATTCTTTGACGTGCCTTCTTTGCCCTTTCCATTATTTTCCATATCTTTGTTGATAATATGTATATATAACTAAGTAAATAAAATTGTGTCGTTCTCTGTAACAGCTTAAATTTTTAGATGAAATGATCACACACAGTACTTCAACAATCTCTTCTCTTAGAACTTATAAATATGAGGAAGTGTATTAATGCTTTGTTGCTTTTAGCTTGTGATGTTTTGAGGAGTTCATATGTTGAGGTATTTATAGGAGTTTTGTGGCTTTTGTTTATGGTCATGAAAGTTTTCAGGTAACTTTGGTTGAATTTCTGAGTAATTCGCTCATGTAAGATTAAAAGAAGATTAATTGTTGATTATTTCTTGCATGGAATGTGTTTGTGTGAGTTTTTAGGGTTTGGATTATTCATTTTAAAATGGAAGCATGTGTGTAATTCAAAATTGAAAATATATTACTCCTATTTACTCTCTCCTTCCGCTTTTACTTATCCACTGATGTCCAACAATACTTGTCTAGTTTATAAAACCAATTACCATGTTCGTGTCTATTTTATCCTGACTATTAAATATTATTTATTTTTCAATATTTAGGTGACTTATATTTAATAAGGTGATTTGGTAAATTACCCTATTATTTACTGCCTCTTAATTCCTGTGCTAAGTCAATAGTAGACAACTATGATTGAAATAGAGTAGTTTATTATTACATGGGGTGTGCGTATATATGTGTCTTGTATTGGATGGGAATGGGTTAGTGTGTGGATGAGTGAATTAATTTTGGTTTTTTCTATTTATTAATTTCAATTAACGACCTATGAAACTGTTATATACATTTCTTGGACATGAAGTCTCCGTATTACTCATGATATTAGCTTATTTAAAAAAATATATTTAACCACTATTAAGGTTTTGGAAGTGGAATTTCATCATTATATTTAAGCTTTATTAACTTTCAAACTTCTTAGTTCTATAGAATTAATCAAATGGTAAATTAGTTTTACATTTTTGTGTCATTTCACTATCTTCATTTTCATATATAGCTTTTTTTATTTTTTTGAAGGGGAAATGTGTCCCTATCATAATCTTAGAGCTCAAATCAGGTTAGATATATTTTAAAAGATTTATTAATGGCATAAAAGAAATTCATATGTAAATAATATAAGATTTAATTATTCAAAAATTTGGGGATAAGCACTAAAATTGTTGATTCAACTTCAACTTTTCATGTCTATATATTAAAATTGAAAATACGTATATGACATCATTAATTGAAAATGTATCCATTCAACACACGTTGTTTCCATGGCTGGGGATTATTTTTTTTACCTATTATATCCTTAATTAATTACTTTGAAAAAGGTAAAACTTTTTTAAAATCTAAAGTTTTTAATTTATCCACTTCATAATTAATAGGGGTAAAATGGTAAACTCACTATTCAATCATTGTTTTCTTAATAGGTGTGTCAATTCAAAAGTGGACAAGTAATTAGAGACGAAGGGAGTATTTTTCTAAATTTATATTTTTTATTCCACGTCCGATATATTTTCCTCTTTACTATCCAATGAGATTATATGACTTTGCTTTAACCAGCCCCACTTCTCGTCGCATAATATTTTTTTTATTTTTCAACCCGCTCCATCTTGGCATAAACCTGCCCGCATAAATTTTTTTCAATAATTTTCCTTTTTAATTAAGTTTGATATGAAAAATAAAATTTATAAAAATAAATTTATTTTTTCATTAAGTTATATTAATTTAATAGATAATGATTTAAAATTTTATTTTTTAGAGATCAATTAGAAAGCATGTGAGAAATTGTATTAGTTTTGATTGAACTATTTTTATTTACTATCTTCAATATTTTAGCTACTTCAAAGAAACATTTAATTGATATTATAGTTTGAATAAAAATAATGAATTTGTCATGAGATTTGTGTATTCTTACTTGTGAAAGGTGCTCTATCACTCTTATATCATGTAAAAAATTTAAATTAAGTTTGAACCGACCGCATAAAACTACATAGACATGCAACTTGCCCCGCATTAGTTTTAAAAAAAATTATTTCAACCTGTCCTGCACAACCTTAAAATCACCCCATCCCACATCCTCACCGTTGTCATCCCTAGTGAAAGTTCAAATAGCAAATCAACTTAGCTACTAAAATTCTCCAAAATTTGAGTACTCCACTTTAGTTGTTTTTTTTTTTAAAAAAAAGTTAACAACGCAATAATACGATTTAAAGAGTAAAAATAATAAACAAAAACAGAGACTAATATTACAAGTTACAACATACAACGTCCTTGAAGGATAATTAACAAAGGAAATATCACCCTCACTAAAATAACATAACACTACACAATAGTTTATATTAATAAGTTTAACTTAAATACATCAACAGTACCATAAAGAATCAATCAAACCGTGTAAACATTCTTTACAATAGTATTATCAATGTATATAAGCTAAACCCTAGAAATACAACAAAATCAAAACAACAACTTTATTCAGTAATATAAACACAATCCAAATAGTAAGGGGACTAAGAGGAGGTTCCATTAGATGGGTTAATTTTTTTCTTATCATTCGACTACAAAAAAATGCTCAATTTATGGCGGTTAACTTGAGGGAATTCTTAAAAACTCCATTATTAATACATTTTGTAGTGTTTTTTCTAACTTCCGCAGTAATAATCTTTTTGTGGTAGTTTTATTAAGGGGTTTAGAGATTTTTCATAAGTTAGAATAGTTTGTGGCGATTATCGACCCCCAAAATCTGTTTTGTTACTTTTCATATATATATATAGTAGTACTACAATTTCTATTAAGATATCTTATAAAGTCATATTCATTAATATTTATTTTTGTTTAGATTTTAATTTTATTTAAGCTTTTGTAATGCTAAAGTCAAATTAATTAATTAGTTACTTATTAATAAACATTAAAAAGAAAAAGCTTGCTGTGTGCATAAAAAAATAAATAGTAATATTTTTCCCTTCAAAACATTAAAAATTGCCTTAAACCCAAAATTCCCCACTAATTCCCTTAAAAATTTCAAACCAACCAAATAACTACCCCCACTTCCCACCCCTTCCCACGTAAAACTCCCACACCCAAATCCCACATCATTTCCCCCCTAAACTTATTACTTTTCCGTCACCCTCTCCTCTTTCCCTTTACCTCTAATTTTTTTTTTACTTCATTTTCAGGCAATCTTTTGGGTGAGTGTGAATTTCAATTTTTTGCTAAATAATTTTTTCTCCTGTAGGTTTTGCACAATGGAATAGATGGTAAATAATTTTTTGAATATAAATATTGATTTTTGTAAGGTGAGTTTGATGATCCACATTAGAATTTTATGCTATTATTTTTAGTATTATTTAATTTGTAGACATTTTGTATTTTACAAGTTGTTAAACGTAATGCATTAATGTCATTACATATTTCAGGATTACATCGTAAAGTTATTTATAGCCGACCTTTAATTGATTTCAGGTAAGCCTCAATTTTATTTTTGTTTAGTTAAATATCATGTTATAGTTTTATTCTTGATTGAATTTGATTATTGCAAATTAAAGGATAATTTTGCACATGAGATTGTGATCAATATAAGTATAACTTAAAAATGTGTATTCCTATTCCGTACACCTAGCTTTTGTTTTCGAAGAAATAATCATGAAATCATTATTATTCACATGTGTGAATGAGAGAACATCAAAATAAATTTCTCTCATCCATAATTTTATATTTTTTTTCAAACCAAAGCTTTATATAAATTTGCTTTGTGAATGAACTGAACTTTGATTAATTTTTTCAAGACATACAAAAATATATATATGTATCAATATATGTTTATCTAATTATGTATATATATTTTTTTTGTTTCAGATTGATCCGGGGATAGAGCTTACTTCACATTGGATAAGATATTGACTAACAACAACCTAAATCACCAAACAAATGCTATAGAATTTTTTATATTTAGTTGTTGTGAATTTTTTATCATTCAAAATGTAATGTTCGAGTTATTATACACAAGTTTGTATTACTTTTATTTGACATGAGTTTGAACTTGTGAAGCTTATAAATATAAATTTGCTTAATGAAATTTGATTTGCATTAAGTGTGTTATTCAATAAGATTATTTATTTATATTATTTTTAAGGCTTAATGTAAATCAAATTTCATTTTTATTATTATGATAATAATAATTTTGATAAAACTCCACAAATCAAATTATGTAAATATTGATCTTATATCACAAAAAAATTAAATTCACAAAAATAAAATTTCAAAATATTGAGATGATATTGTGAAGGTTCTAAATCGTCACAAATTGATACTATAAAACCTCCACAAATTTATTAGTCATTTTGTGGGGAATGTCGTGGAGGTTTACTAAAATCGCTACAAAGATGCTCGTGGCAAGAGTAATTGTAGCATTTTTAAAAACCGTCACAATTTAATTTGTGGGGTCCCAAAAACGCCACAAATTGACAAAATGACTCCCATAAATTGAGCATTTTTTTGTAGTCTTGAAAGGGGACAACATAGTTTGGCCTATCTTTTCAACAACCATTGTTATCACTGACTTCTTATCCTTCTTTGGAAACACACTGCCATTTTTTGATGTGCCTACTTTGCCCTTTTCATTATTATTCTCCATATCGCTTAAAATTAATTATGAATATGAGGAATTAAGTGTAGTGTGTTATTGCTTTGTTGCTTTAACAATTGTGATGATTTGAGGAGTTCATCATATGTTGAGGTATTTATAGGATTTTGAGGCCTTTGTTTATAATGACATCAAAGTTCTCATGTAACTCTGGTTGAATTTCTATGTAATTAGCTTATGTATATGTGTGAGTGTGGGTTTTTGGATATTTTTGAGTCAAAAAAACTATAGTTTAATGATTTTTGTTGTCCAAATAAAAATGATTTTTTTTAATAGTATGTAATTTTCATAACTTGAATGACCATCCAAGAAATTAACTCTGGTAGTTGAGCTAAGGAAATTATGTATTTATTGTTCAAGCTAAATTATCAAAAACTAATTTATTTATTTTCTTGAAATGGAATATGTATTTGTGTGGATGTGTGTTAATTTAAATTACTGAAAACTAATAGGTGTTTGTGTGTTGGAGGGGTAATAGATTTGTGTGGGTTTGTAAATTAATTAGGATGACTTTTATTTTAGAAATAATTCATGTGTATTTATCAATTTTTAGTTGACGACGAAATTGTTTTACATTTCTTGGAAATGTTCAAGTACTCCGTAATACTTATGATAATAATTTATTTTAAAAAAAAATACTTAACCAATCAAACAGAAAATTGATTTTACTTTTCCACGTAATTTCACTATCTTTATTACTAGTTTTTCCTCGTAAAATATATAAATTATAGTTTTTTTAAAGGAAGCATGTACTTGTCATAATCTTAGATGAAAAAAAATTGTTACTTCTACAACCAACATATATAAATAGAAATAAAAATAATCAAAGAAAAATATAGTTTTAAGTCTACAGAGTCATTGTGTTTTTTTTTATTTTTAAAAAAGCCAATACTCTTACACTTGTCGAGGGTTTGGATTAATTTCTCCAATAATAAAATAGAACACTGTTTTCCAATATCAGCAATCGATATTATAAAACTTTAGCAACAAACAGAGTACATCACACGACACTTGTTGTTTTTATTTGAAAACTTATGCCAAGAAGAAATATAAGAATTCTTTTTGCTTTTAGTAAGAAGAAAATTTTGTTTTATATTGTGCCAAGGCTAACTGGCTTAGGGATCGGAGTTGCAAATTGCTCGACCTTAGGTAAGGTTGGGTAGGGAGGTCTTCCCACTTCCTCTTCCCATTCATGAAAGGGTACTAAGAAGAACTGAGTTAGCCAGTCGGGATGCTATCTCTCTTCTCCTTCGTCACTCAACCATCAAAATATGATATATAATTAACAAACTCTTTTTTTTTGTTTACTTAAAACAGTTTCAGCAGTTCTTCCGCTTCCTGGACAAATTCGCCTGCCCGATTTTTGAGACCCTTTTTGATTTCCTCACCCAATCTCATGAGAAGCAAGAGGCTTCGCCTCTAAGAAAATTTATAATCATCAACAGGTGCGATGGTGACTATTGGAAAGCGGGTAACTTTAATTTCTATGGAAGGCAAATGACTTTGTTCGAAAGGAACAGGTTCTTTATACATAAATTTTAAATAATTTCGCAAATAAATTAAAATTAATATCAGGACAAATGAAATTAATTAGTGAAAACGTAAAATAAATTTGGTCCAAAAATCTATCAATCAATCACATTCTTAGCCAAAGTCAGTTGAGCGATGACAACAGTACAAGAGATCGTCTCTCGTTTTAAATAACTAAAAGAAGTATGTATTTCTTTTTAAAAACACAAAAAATCTCCTCTTCAGTACCACCGATAAGAAAGAAATGAACTTATTTTCCTCTAAGTTATTTTCTTCAATTTCCCAATCCACATTACAACTCATCTTTTATCGTTTAACTAGCTAGATGTGTTTTAAAAAATGTGCACCTGCAGCTTGATGTCCACTGAATTTTGTTACTACGTACTATATTCATAATTTTCATTGCTATTATATATGTTGCTTGTTGACACTCAATTTTGACCCTCCTCGATAAGAATTAATCATCGAGCTTCCTAAATTCAAAACGATTTGGAATAATTGGTTTTATAAAGTTCAAAATATTTTTCAAGTTACTTTTAATTTATTTTATTATTTTTATGTATATAATTAATATATTTTATGATTACTTGAAAATTGTCTCAAAAAGATTTTGTTTTAATTGAATATTTGGTTAATTAGTTCAGTTATATAATAGTTTATATTTTAAATTATTTAGTTTACATTTGAGTTAACTTTTTTATTTTGTTAAAATTAGGAAGCTCGTTGGTTAATTATATCTATACATCTTACTTATTTATTAGTCGAGTTTGCTAAGTAAATTCAATTTGGTTATTCAATGGACCAATTGCAATTCACTTAGACCCTTTCCCATTCCTAATTTTCAGCCCACCATTACAACCCATACATTTCAGCCCATAATTCCCATTTCTTTTCAGCCAACACACCGACCCAGCCCACAAAACATACAATACAAACAACAATTACCAGCAATCCAAACATACACGTACAGCAGCACAACAACCAGCAGCCCAATTTTTTCCTCCAATTTCCAGCAACAACAACCCAACCCAATTCTTCTCCTAAAGACCCGATCCATCCCAAACTCTATTCAAAAAAGTTATAAATTGGGGTCGAACTCGAATTCCAATTTTACCCTATTCCACCAAAAAGTTCGAACCCCAGTTCCCTTTCTATAAATACATCTCCTCTTCTCCTTTATAGGGGTTGGAAAATTTTTGGAAGTGAAAAATACAAAGAGAGCTTGAAAAGAAATGTTTTAAATACGTACTAAAACTCATTTCAAAAGAGAGGGGATAATAGTTTCAGTGTTGGGTTTAAGTTTCTGCCCAGGTTTCTAGTTGGTCGTTCGCGTTCTAATTTTGTGCAGAGAAGGTCGTCATTCCAGCTCGTCCCATCCCCTGTTCGCTGCACCTCAAAAGGTAACATCTCTTCGTAACGTTTTTTCCACCTTTTCTTATACCTTAGAGCACTATTCTGATAATTGATTCTTTTTCTTTTAGTTGGTTGATGGTTGTTAGTAAATACTAAGTTTGAGGTCGTTTCGACGTGATGTATATGTTCTGAATCATTTCGTTAAGTCGGCGTATTAGCGAGTCTAGTCTTGGGAGATTCATTAGTGTTTCTCTGCCTTTTTTTTTTATCTATCTGCCTTCATCTGTGAGCATTTTTAAATGTTTCCTTGTAATGATTTGAACGAGTATGCAAATTTCGTGTCTTGGTGAGTGTTACGCCGAAGTCTTAAAGTTAGTCAAATGCGGATGTTCAATGTTGTTGTTTCCATTGTCCATTAGATGCGACCGTTTGTTTGTCCTCCATTTTCTTTGGGTTCTCGTGATTATGTGACGATTATTTTGTCGTGTTTGAACTAGTTTGATGTTAAGTTTGTATATTTGAAATCTCATTATGTTAAGTTCTTCATGTTTTACCAATCAGTAACCCTCATGTGATTCGGATTCGGATTTAAGCATGATGTTTAAACTAGTGTATTGTTTCCTTTTTTTTATGTTCGGTAAAATTTTCTGTGTGTAGTTAAATAATAGCATGTTGTTATTAATAGTCTTTGGCTGTTTCGCTTTGCTATGAGTGTCACCGTCTCGAGCTATAGAATCTTGTAATGTGTTGCTAAGAGTTTATTCCATTGTTGTCACTGTTCCCTTTACTGGAAACTTTCAAACTCTTATCACTTTTAACTATTTAGCGCTAGTATATTTCAAAATGATATAGCATATGTCAAGATTTGTTTGTTTCCTACATTTTTTCTCTTTTTTTGTTAAGATTGAAGTTGAAACTATTCTGGAAATGGACATATGTGTATGTAAGCACGCATGAGCTTGTTGGCTAGATTTAATCGTAATTATGGAATAAGCGTTGTCTGTTAAATTCCTTTTATAGTGGGATAATAATGGGGTGTAGGCCACAACTTCTGTTTCGTTTTAAAAATACATATTGTGTGAAGCGTGATATTTAACCGAGCTCAATGTGTTTTTTCATAATTATTTTCTGTCAATTGATAGCCATGATTATTTAACCTCAATTTATTCATTTTGGTTTAGTTGAAATATGCTTGAGTGTGTGCCTTTGAATGCATTATTGTTAAATAATCAAGGAATCATGTTATTGTTTAGAGCTAAAGTTTGAAAGATCTTATTATCATCATCATCATCATCATCATCATTATTATTATTATTATCGGATACTAATTTCGGCTCTCCATTTGCATGTGAAATTTGTCTGAGTTCACTACGAACTCCTATCTTCTTCTTGCATTTCGAGAGAGCCATAAAGGCTAAAATTCCTTCTTATCCGAGTCAGCCAACTATTAAATCGACAAACAGGTCCCGGAGTTGAAAGAATATGAAGCAATTTAGAGAATTGAAAAGATTGGGCCAAAGGCCCGCTCTTTTTATTTTAAAGATTGTATTTTGTTATTTTGGGGCTAACCCCTTTGTCATTTTATTTATTATTATCTTGTTAGAATTTAGGACAGGTGGGAGATGAGCCAAAGGCCCAAAGAAATAAAATTCAATTTAGTCTAGGACACGTACAAAGGTGGCAAAAATTGGGCCAAAGGCCCAAAACGAAAATAGGCCCAAGTACTGGTCCAGGCGGACAAGAAACTAGACTTGGGCCCAAATTTTCCTATTTACTTTATCATTTTATATTTGTTTACCTGTCATTATTTGCTATTAATCTTAAGGTTATTGCAATTTAATTTCCCCGACAAACAGCTATTCTGAAAAAAATCTTCTAAGAAATCCACTAATTAAAAACTCATTACCCTTTACCTTAAAACTTAATTTTTCAAAGTATTCAATTGATATAGTGTCTTAATATTTTTTCTTTTCTCCCTTAAAATGATCCTAACTATAAAATTGCTCAATTCAAGTTAAATCAAATAAATTTAGCCAAATAGTTAATTGCCGGATAACCGCGTATTAACAGGCATTTCGGATGCTTTCAAACCCTTCCCGAAATGCTAATATGAACCTCGAACCCCTTTTAATATTTTCATTAGATTTCTGTTTTAGTCTTTTGAAAAAACAGTTTTTTTTATTTTTCTTAAAAATTAAGTGGCAATTCTAAAACCAGTCAAATAAATATTTGTAAATAAAATAGAATGACGACTCTGCTGGGGATTTTGAATGGTTCTAACCTTTAGATTAATTTTGTAACACCCCAGAAAAAAATTTTGAACTAAGACCTGGACCGTTCTTCGTTGTGAGTAGGATTTTATCGAGGAATAAAAATTTCTTAAGTGTTAAGGTCACTAGATGTAGCACCTTGAGCTCCAAAAAGAATTAAATTGGAAATAGCAAAATCTGAAATTTTGCAAGTTAAGCTAAGTATGAGTTTTGGGTCGACTTCAAATGACCAGAATTCCTATCTCAGGATGATTTAGGTGTGCTACCAGATACCTTAGGAAAGACCTTTGAATTATCTTTCCAACGCCGCCGAGTTTGTTAAGTTTCGAGGTCAGATGAGTGAGATATGACCTTTTGAAGTTAGGCTGTCCAGTTAAGGAAAGTCAAAACCGGGTTTTAAAGGGGTATTTTGGTCTTTTCCTTACCCAATCAGATTTAATTCATTTTTAGTAATATTTTAAGGGTATAATCTGATTAGGTTCAGTTTTATAATCCTAGTTTACGTCTAGGGTTTTAGTTGAGAGTTCAAGAAGAGAAAAGAAGAGAGAAGAGGAGAAAAGAGGAGAGGATCAAGCGTTCGTCGAGATTCTTGCATCTTGTTGCGGATTTTCACCATGGGTTTAATCCCTAAGAGGTATGTAAGCTTCCATAGTGTTGGGTTCTTTCACCCACATGCCAATCATGATTTATTCAGCGTAATTTCGTTCTTGAAATTTAAGGATTAAGTTCTTGATGAGTTCTTGATAAGTGTTCTCGAAGTTTCATTAAGTTTAGATGTAAGATTCTACTTGGGTCAACTTCAAACAACCATATCTCTTAGAATATAAAGAGTTACGTGAACCATAACCTATCCAATTAAAGGTATTTGAATCTACTTTTCAACGCCACCAATTTTGCGTCAATCCAATTTCTGAGTAAAAAGTTATGACTATTTTAGTAACCTATACAGTGCTGTTACGAATTAGCCGACGGGAAAATATTAAAAAGAGTCGTTTTTGTCTTTTTACCTCCAAGAAAACCATCAACGAATTTCTTGACTAATAAAAGACTCAAAACAATCAGATTTTCATCTTCACTAATGAAAATCATAATTATTGGCCATAGAGATTTCAAGAAACTAA
>JAJOOF010018566.1:0-17557 GCA_029582545.1 Solanum lignicaule
AAAATATCATGCTTCCTCTCAAGGTCTACTTGTGCAATGTATGAATGAAGTCTCATACCCCCATCCACACTAAGCAGAACCCTCGAGGAACCATGCAATTTCTACTGTGGGAGTTCTCTAACCGACAAACCACCACTATGAATCTGAGTGGTGATACAATGTTTTACCTCACGTTGCCCGAGGACCATCCTATACCTTGCCGTGATATAGAAAGCTAACTTTACTAAGTGGATCCACTAGCTTAACTTACGTGATCATCTAAAAAGTATGACCCGTTAACTCCCATGTTGGCTACATGGTTCTTATGGAGAGTTGAGTTTAATATGAACTTGTATCCCCAATTCAGTGCTCAAGACTACTCCCAAAAATACTTTAGCTCATAAGTGTTTTAAACACATCTTTCTTTAGTTGAGATAATTACTCAAAATCTAGCCCAAAGGCTCACTTGGAATCGATGTTCCTTTTTCTTGAAAACTAGCACAAAGGCTCTTTTGGAATCATAGTTCCTTTCTTACTCAAATGTAAAAACATTTAGAAACTTCTTTAAGAATACTTAGTTCCCTAATAGTTTTTGAGAAATGAACTCAACTTTAAACTCTTGACTCAACTTGAAACTTCTTACTTAGCTTGAAACTCTAAGCTCTTTGCTTGACTTGAAACTTGAGTCTTAAAATGAAGTTAAAACGTTCAATAAAGACTTTTGAACAACCTTGAAGACTTGCTTGACTTACTTCTTAACTCTTGAACTTAACTCTTAACTTCCCTTGACTTCTAACTTCACTTGACTTGGAAGCTAACTCTCCTTGAATTGGATTTATGGATTCAAGGTGTTTGATCACATGTTACGGATGAGTTCGGGAGATTTAAATTTACCTTAGAGTGTTGGAAACAACTATAAAACATAGGTGCAATACCAAGGAACATGCATGGGAAGGTATGAAGAGAAAGAGGGAACTTGGTGTCCTTGGCACTCTGCAAGGCGCGGAGCGCCAGCCCCAAAACTTCAGAGGGGGACTGCTGGCGCTCTGCTAGGCGCGGCGCCCAAAGGGGGAAAGTTCAGAACCCCTTTTGGGGCGCGCTGGCAGGCGCGACGCGCCAACCCCTCGCCCAGAAAACTCGACTTTTTCTCCCCTTTTCTCCAACTCTAAGCCTTCTAAACTTCAATGGTTTCAATCCCAAGCACTAAGGATCATAAAATCCCTCAACATACAAGAGATTTAACTCAAAACCACAACCAAAAACATGCCCAAAACAACAAGGGACTTCAACAACATCAACAATACAACCAATAACTTCAACAACACAACCAATCCTTTCTTTCAAAGCAAAACGAGTTTGGAGGGTGGGGGAAAGAACCAACCCAACCCTATGGACTCACATACCTAGTAGGGATCACCCCCGACGATTTCCACGACGATCTTTGACGGAAACTCCTTGATCTCCTCTTCTTCTTCTCTTCTTTCTCTCTTCTTCTCTTCTCCACTCAAGAACCCTAACTCTCTTACTCTTTTAAAATGGAACAAAAATGATCCACAATAAGCCTAACACAACAATATAACCTCAAAAGAAATGGCTAGGAAAAAGACCAAAATGCCCCTAAATTTCCGAACGGATGCCCTGCCAACTGCCCAACTTTCAAAGGGCATAACTCACTCATACGAACTCGGAATCGAGCAAACTTGGTGGCGTTGGAAAGACCATTCCACGAGCTTTGCGACCATAACTGGAACTACACCTAACTCATCCTGAGCTAGAAGTTATGACTGCTCAAAGTTGGCCAAAAACTCACCTTTTTCCATACTTAGCCAAATTTCCAGATTTTTAAATCTTTCCAAAAATGACTATTTCCAATTCTAAGCCTCTTCATAATTATTTCAAATCGCCGGATGTTACACTGACAAAAACTATACAAGTTTTGCACAAATTTACAAGTCCAACGTGACCCCATTGTCCTGTTTCTTCAGGTGATGCTAACACTGTACTTCCGAGCTTGATTCGACTAGTGCTTATATAGTGGTAAAGGTCATGCGAAAGATAGCTCAAAACGAAAATTCACCAGCCAAGGGGTAAATTTCTCAAATCGTCACTCATGTTATTGAAATTGTGTAGTAAAGCCATTTATCTCACCTTTATATCAATAAAGTCAATCAACTTAAATGTTGTCTCCTACGGTTAAAAACTCCAACCGAAAAAAAAACCCACCTTCTTGCACCGGAAACCTGACATGGAAGGGGACCAAAAATCAACTTGAGTGGGCAAGCAACAACATACCCAGACCCAGTGAAATCCCACAAGTAGGATTTAGGGTGGTTGGTGTGTACGCAGCTTATATCCATACCTTTTGAAGATAGAGATGTTATTTCTAATATACCCTCGGCTTAAATAAAGTAAATCAAAACAGGTATCAACCTGAGTGGCCATTTGAGGAAGTTAGTGAATTCTCAAGTTTTGATTTTAGGAACTAACAAGCATTAGTAAATCAACAAGCACATCATTTTTTGAACTAATGATATTTATATTAAACATAAAAATATCCAGAAAGATGCAGCAATAACATGATTAAATTTTACAGCTGAAAGTCTTTAATCTTTAGTTTACAAAATTCATTTCAGAGTTTATGTCGAATCATCTTCAAAATCTTCTACCTTTCTATCTCCATGTTGATAAGTCCACCGATGCCTTCCCCTCTCATATTTTACACACGGATCGTCTTCATAGTGCAGACGGTCCAATCCTCCTTTTACAGCTTTGCTAAGTTGTGAATCGCAGATGTCCTCAACGATGAATTGTGAGTCCCTTGCCAAAACACAAACATCATCTCTACTCCCAGCTCCTCCAGGCAATCTAGCTGCTGCATCTCTTACCAAACAATGGAGAGTGAAAAAAGGCGGTTTATTCCTCTTAAGAATATCGTAATGACAAATCCTTTTGAATAGTTTGCCTCCACGCCTTTTCAGCGGAGCAACAACAGACTTCTTACCGTCAACAGCTGTATATGAGAAAGCCTTGTCAGGGTGTGTGTACCTTAGAGCTTCTTCTCTACGGAAACAAGCTCTTATTTCCTCGCTACAGGGGTAAGTCCTTTCAAGACTATTCATAGCTCTTGATTCCTCTGACCTTTCGCCAAGATTGAATGACGTGCATGATCTGTTGTTTGCAATTTCCATTAGAATCTTTGCAGCCCGATTAACTTCCTTGTCCGGCATATCATCAGATGTGTTTTTTGTCATCTTTATTTTCTCTATATGTCCTAATAAAATAAACAAAAGTAAAATTGAAAATCAGCTTTAAAAATATAGTTGTAATACCTATCAGTGTCCACCTTCTCAATGCACCTCCATTTCTTAGTCGAAGCATAAAAAAATATACCAATTTACTTGAGAGAAGAACAAGTGAGCGAACAATTAAAGCATGTTTGACCAACCTTCTGAAAGTTCAAACTTTTCTTTATCTAAAAAGAAAAATATTTAATTTGTTATAAATATGTGTTTGACCGAGATTTTGGTGTAAAAACAAATATTTTGGAGTACTAGTAGAAACTTTTAAGTAGATTTGAAATAATGATGAAATTCAATAAAGACTTTGATTCAATCCTGGTAAAGACAAAATATCAGTCAATTCTAAACAAAATATACCGAAAGAAATGAGATCGAAGTAAATATTTTTAGGTAAAATATCATGTACTTATATATTAGGAAAATTTTATTAAATAGGTACGAATATTTAATTTTAAATCCAACAACTAAAACAAATAATGGTTTCCATGATATATTAACAAAATGGTTGATTATATGTGGAAAAATATTTGGGATAACTCGTTGGGAGATTTTAAACAACAAAATAATTCCAATCAGATTCTTAATCTCCAACTTAATCAAAGTGAACACACAAAATTAGGATGGGCTAAATACTGAACCCTTAAATACATATATGAAGAATCATCATCATCGACCTTCAACACATGATAAAACTTTAAACGCGATGAACAAAGGTAAAAACAAAGAAAATAATGACAAATCTCACCTCTAGTAACTTGTTAATGGATGGTATGATTTATATCGATGCTTCAAAGATGAATGTAGGAAGAAGAAGGGAGAGTTTTGTTCATTTCAAGCTAAAAAGGAGGAAGAAGATGTTGACTGAAAGAACATAAATGGTGATACACAATGTGTGTTTGATTTATAGAAGTTAAAAGGGCTTAAAAAGGAATATTAATTAGGAGATGAAATAGATTTTAATAATCTTCTAAATGAGTCAAATCTAATCTCCTCAGTAAAAATATTAATGTTTCCTCCCTCCAAAAAAGATATATTCAAATTCAAATTACAAGACTTGATATATCTAATTTTTTGTGTGAACTTATATGATGGTTTTTATGCTCTACTTATAAGATTATAGATTACTATTTTTCCTAAATATAATATAAGATATTTAACATGGTTGTAGTTAAAATTCGTGTGGTTTATATGTAAACAATCTACATAAAGTAGGATTTCTTAATTTTTCGATTAATTCAATAGCAACGATAACAATAACATAACAATTGTAATCAACATGTGCGGTTAAGGAGGGTCTAGTCACTAGTGTACTCAAACCCCACCCCTATTTCAAGAAGGTAGAGAGGTTACATCGATTTAAGCAATGCATATCAAAGCATGTTAAAAAATAAGATACACAAGTAAATAAGACTAATCAAATACTCTAAAGCAAGAGTAAACTCAACTAGCTACTGACCTTTCATCCTAATTTTCGATCTCTACAATCTCCTACCTAAGGTCATTTCTCGATAAGCTAAAAATTTCTCATGTCCTATTTAATCACCCCATCACAATACTTCTTCGGCCGACCTCTACCTCTCCTTAAATCCATCATTGTCAAATTTCCACACCTCCTCACTAGACCTTTTATGTATCTCCTCTTCACATGCTTGAACCATATCAATCTCGCTTTTTTTAGCTTGTCCAACACAATCTCTCTTATCACCTTGTCTTATATGTCTTTATTCTTAATCTTATCTCTCCTAGTATGCTCACATAGCCACTTCAGCATCCTCATTTTTACAACTCTCATCATCTGAGTATGAGAGTTTTTAATTGACCAACACTTCACCAGTCCACCCCCATACACATAGTCGGCCTAACCACACTACTCTATATAAAACTTGCCTTTAAGTTTTGATAGTAGCTTCTTATTAACGAATTTACTAAATCCAATTCCATTTTTTTTATTTGTTTCCAATGAGTTGCATCTTAGCAAACCCATCGAGCCTCTAACCAAGTCCGCCTTTACAAACTTGTTTATTCCAGATAATTGGAGAAGCTTACTCACTACTCCTTCAATATTGTATAAATGACTCTTGGAAGGTACCTTAGAGAATGCAGGAAGAGGTACTGCAGGAGATCAAGTTACTATTAGTAGACCATGGAGTGATTACTAGGCACTGCTTTAGAAAAACTAACAAAATAGCGGACAAACTGGCTTCTATATGAGCCATAATACTAATGTAACTAAGGTATATACACAGTATAGAGACTTACCAACAACCATCAAATGTTTGCCAACTACCTATAGATGGCAATTCCCATCATTTAGAGTCAAGATGAGAAAACCGGGAAGGCTCCAATATGAGCCTTCTTGAAGTTTTCCCTTTGCCACTGTTTTGGGCTAACTTTTTTGGTTTCCATAGAATGCTAGTCCTAGCCCATCTTCTATAGAATGCTAGTCCTAGCCCTCCTTCTTCATATGTAATTAGATTTCAGTGGCAATCAAATCAGTTTTGGAGGGGGAAAAAACCATCGCACCTAGTTCTCTTTTTGCGAATAAATTTTTGTTTGTTTTAGATTGAAATGAGTCAGTATAAGAATATATATTCTATATGCATTGATGATGTGATTTTTTTTTATTATTATGTATTAATTAATAACAATAAGTTCACTATTTTAAAAGCTACATAAACCATTTACAAATCACTATTTCCTTAATAGTAAAAGACATTTAACATGATTGTAGTTAATATTCATGTGATAGAAAATAGTGCAATCCTTTTTTCGATGGATTCACTAAAACCATATGAATTATGAATTAGATTCCAATAAAGCTGCACTTAGAGAACTCATAACTCACTTCACTTTTCACTTGTATTAAGTACAATCAAGCATAAAAACTATTCCAAATATTTTTTACAAAAAGTAAAATCAAGCGTTAACTCCATCTTCAATTACAAGAAGTCAACAACATATATTTCAAAAAAAGAAAAAGTTAATTTTTTTTGGATCCTATGACGCCGACTAAGTATTTTTACACAACTACTTAGAATGAGAACTTAAATAAAATTGAAAAAATGATGTCTTTGGACTAATGACTATTAAACTGGTCGATAAAACTATAGAGATTCAACTCACCAGACTACATCTAACCTACCGTTCTCCACAAGATGTCTCGGAATTCTCATGGCTTGCTCATGAAGCTGGATAATGAGCTAAAGTACGCCATGCCATGTTTGACATGCCTGGAGTTCTACATAAAAACGACGTTTTTCTTCACCATGTCTTTGACATCTTTTATACCTTGATTTCTAGTTATACCCCCAAATTCCTGAATGGATCTCTGCTTTCTCTTATTGACCTTTGTGGCTACTGTTATCAATGGAATAGTAATGTCCAAAGGTTGAAGGACTCGTTCCAACTCATGCCACTCAAGATCTTCGATGTCGCCATCTTCATACTTCACCCTGAACCAACCAACTTCCCCATCAAATTCAATAACTTTCCCATAGTAATACTGGTCCCCAAACAACTTGCGAACTTCTCTTCCTACAAGCCATTGACCAAAACTAGAATTCTTATGTGATTCTGCATCAGTAACTATTGGACAGGGGGAAATGACGTTCGCACTTGAAGAAACAGGAGGCAACCCATTAATAACAACAGCTGGCTCTCCAGGTATCTCAAATACTCCAGGTGCTAAAAAATCCTCTGCGTCACTTTCTTTGCATGGAAAATCCATTTCCAGCAGTCCTTCCAATCAGCCCTATGAGTAGATGACCAAGTTTCTGTTATACAATGGAGCTTCGCACTAACAAATAACAAAAAATAAGACCGAAACATCAATAAATATGGAAAGAATAATTGCAACACTTGGTAATTGCAATTCAGATCCTTTTCAAAGAAAAACTAGAGGAAATCACAGAAGATAATTTAATTAACCAATCACCTGTTAACAGCAAACATGCCATTTCAAAACACCATTATGACTCTGTTAGATTCAGAGCAGCTTTGGCAAGAATACAACTAGTTGACAATAAATGAAGAAGTTTAATGGCATGAGGAAACAATATATATAACAGTAACACTCTTCAATGACCTTGCGGATTAATTGCTAAGAAAATAATTTCTTGTATATTTTTTATAAAAATGTGAATAAGATTATGCAGACATTTGCACGGGTTACCTGTTTATATGTAAATAAACAAAAGTAATACTGATGACAACTGTTCCTTCTCAATGTAGAAGGCAAAAGATTAAAAGCTGAAAGTACATAGCTAATATGTTACTCGCTTGGTCAGTATTTTTCTCTCTTTATCATTCTTATTTATTTGCAAATTTAAGGAAAATCCTGAACTACCAAAGCCACACAGCAAGTGAAAAGAAAATCAATAAATCTACCTCATTCCACATTTTACATTGTATCTTTACCGAAAGAAGAGAAAAACTGAAAGAAACAACACTATCAAAGTCGGCAGGATATGCAACATTGCAGCTATTCACTAGAGAGCTAAACTCATCGACAAAAATATTATTATTAGTGCTAGTAGTTCCAGAAAATCCACATTGATCAATGCGCTTGCAGACTGTAAAAAGGGAAAGTCTTAAAAGGCACTATAACATTGAACGATTAAGTCATTCACAGGTAACTCTGAACTACCAAAGCGACACAGTAAGCGAAAAGAAAATCAATAACTCTACCTCATTCCACATTTTACATTGTATCTTTACCAAAAGAAGAGAATAAACTGAAGAAACAACATTATCAAAGTCGGCAAGATGTGTAACATTGCAGCTATTCACAGGAAAGCTAAACTCATCGACAAAAATATTAGTAGTATTAGTTACTATTAAATTTTACCATCAAGTTCACTCTGTATTAAAAGATAATCTTTACAACAACAAAAACATACACAGAGTAAGGTGGGGTCTGGGAAGGGGAGGATGTAAGCAGACCTTCGGCTCAAGTAACTCATAAAAAAGCAATGTTAAAAGTAGCATATAGACGCAAAGCAGACATAACAAATAATAACGGAAATCATTACCTAGCATTCAAAAAAGACACAATACCAACATCAAAATAATGTGATAACCAAAGCAACGAACAACATGTATTAACAGAAATCAGAAACCGAAGGGCAGAAACTACGAGATTAGTGCTAATGCTAGTTTAATTAATTGGAAGTTTAGTACTATAAAACGAAGCACAACATAGCAGATAAACATTTTCCCCATAAATATTCACACATTAATACCAAAAAAAAAAAAGGCGGATTAAGCAATAGGATTAGATCACTATACCGAAAGTTCAGTACTAATTTGAAACCGTTAATCGCACAAAAAAGCAATTCAAGTGAATTAACAATTCGTCGTGCCTGTTGATAAAATTGACAGGGGAAGGGGCTTAGGGCTTTCGAGTTCATGAGAGAAAAAGAAGATTATGCGTAAAGTGAAAACTTACAGTTGAAATTAGTAACCGGAAAGAGATTGGCAAAGAGTTCGCCGGAGAGAAAAAAGTTGAATTTCGACGCCGGAGAACGACTTCGATGACGGCCGGCGAATTCTGGAATTTTGGCTCTTTTATTTTATAGTTAATCAGATCAACTTTATCCAGTCAATTTGCGGTCTTACGTTAAAAAAGGCAAATATGGATAAAATTTTATTGTTAAATCATTTTTTATGGATGAAAATGAAAATGGATAATTAATTAATTTCAGTAATTATTGTAAAAGTGATTTATATAAATATGTCTTAATTTTAGAATAATTTATGACAAGGACAAAATTGAAAGGAAATAATTAATGCTCTCTTGATTATTTTTTAAAATTGATAAATATTTAGGAATAACTATATTTAGAATACACGATAACTACTACAATTATTTAGTTCTTGTTACCGGTTATAATTTATAGGTCATAAATCATAATCATGTAAATAAGAAATTATGATATACGAGATTAAACTGAAAATGTATTAATGTATTTCTACAAATAATCTAGGGTAATAAGCATATTTTTTATGATTTATTTGGTACTTTTTCATAACGACGATAAAAAGTTATATACATTTTAATAGATGTATAGCAAAGTACTCTCATAATATGTCAGTCGCACTACTTATTTATTCAGTATGAAAATTATGCAAGAAAATATTGGAGAATATATTTTTCCTTAGCTTGTTGAAGTTTGAAAGTACTTTCTTATGTGTGAGTAAGAAATGTTGAAAAATTTGTTATGGGGACGAATTCATCCATAAAAGGTGTTCATATATTGTTATTGACCTATATTAATTGACCGTCCTCCTGAAACTTTACTGATATATCATGTAAATATACCATTATAGGTGTAGGAATTATATAAGGTTATTTTCCTAATGTTTCTAATGAAAAAAATAGATGGTTGGATTAGCTATGTACAAAAATACATACCTTGCATGAGTGAGTCCAGAGGCGGGTCAGTATTAGGAGTTTGGGGGTTCTAAATTTCCTTCATTTTCCTAACATTGAGTTATCAATCAATTTTGTTAGGGGTACACAAGTTATTACTTAATTTTCTAGTAAAAATATAGAGTCTACAAAAAAAGCTATTGGATTTGTCTGAACTCATGAACCCCCACCTAGTTCCGCCCCTGGTTGCATCTTCTAGAGAATATTAAATTATATTGTGAAAATCAAAAAATTATTTGTCTTGTAATTATTTCAACTGAAATGAAATTTAAGTTATAGTTGAAAGAGATCCGTTTTTACAAGAAAAAAAACTTTTACAATTTCCTAAACTAGGTATTTTCATTGAAATATTAGGGGAAAATGCATAAGTACCCCCCAGCCTATGCCCGAAATCCCAGAGACACACCTAACCTTTACTAAGGTCCTATTACCCCCCCCCCCCGAACTTAATTTATCTATAATATTCTACCCCTTTTCGGCCTACGTGGCACTATCCTTGAAAAAAAAGTCAACATGCGCTGGGCCCACAAGACAGTGCCACATAAGCCAAAAAGGGGTAGAATATTACATATAAAATAAGTTCGGGGGGTTAATAGGACCTTAGTAAAGGTTAGGTGTGTCTCTGGGATTTCGGATATAGGCTGGGGGGTACTTATGCATTTTCCCAAATATTAGAAAAAAGACATAAAGTCACCATTGAAGTTGTCTCGAATTTTTAAAAAGATATCTTAACTTAGCAACTGTCCTATTACCCCACTAAAGTTTTTAATATCTTTGTAAAAGGGTCATTTTGACCCATTTTCTCAGCTGGTTTGTAAACACGCACAACAGGTGCGTAAAGTAGTGTTTTCACTGCGAATATCTAATTTAAAAGTGACACGTGTCACTTGTTTTCTTTATTAATTAATTATTTTCTTCCTTTTCCATCATCTTCCCCCAAAAGACAGCTCAAAAAGGAGCCGTTGGTGCCTCTCTTGACGGACGATTCCATCATCAACTTTGGTACTCTCTTTTACGAATTCATCATCTTTCCCAAGCTCAATAAGGTAGGAGTTTGTTTTCTCTTTTAATTTCCAGTAGAAAAGGTTAATTTGAAGTTTTTCAAGGTTTAATATCTTCTTAGTTTCATTTAGTTTTGAGTAATGAAGATATTTTTGTGATTAGGTTTTGAAGGAAAATGTCAAATGCAATGTTTGAAATCAAGAATGCTAAGAAATCAGCACAATATTTGAAATCACCACAATCGTTTGGATTGGGAGACAAAGAGACTCTGGAAAGTTGAGAAATTACAAAAGATGAAGACTTCTATTTTTGAAATGAATCGGGTCGTAGCGTGGGCATCACGCGCGTTGTTTCAGGTGAGGAAATGGGTCAAAATGACCCTTTTACAAAGATATTAAAAAATTTAATGGGGTAATAGGACGGTTGCAAAGTTAAGGTGTCTTTTTGAAAATTCGAGACAACTTTCAATGGTGACTTTATGTCTTTTTCTCGAAATATTACATATAGTACATCTAATAAATTATAAATTTGTTTGTATGCACGGGAGGAGCCACTTGTCCTGGACACTCTTCGTCGAAAATTATACGATATATACACGTAAAGTTTTGACTTATATTGGTATATATGATATTTTGGACACCCTAAATTAACAAAGTAATCCGTAGTGGAGATGGCTAGAGCTCTCACAAACCCACTCGCTGCCTCAGTTTGAATCCCCGCATGAGCGTTTTTTATTTTTAATAATATTATGATATAGTTTGGGTAAATGAGTCTCCTATTTATAGCGAAAGAAAACCTTATTCCAAAAGGAAAATGAATTAAAATTTAAGGAAATCTTATTCACAAGGAAATAGTATTAAAATATAAGGAAATCTTATTCCATAAAGAAAAAAGTATTAAAATTTAAGGATATAATTCAATTTTAATTGAAAAAATATCATTATTGAATTAAGGTGAGATTCGAACTTGGGTTACTCAAGATAAGCATGACACTATTTATCACCAAGCTATTGAACATTTATATTAAACTTACGCATGTTTAGTTACTTACAAACTTCAAGAAGGAAAAATTATTACAGAAAAATGAAAATCTTTATAAATCATTGTTTTTTTAAGAAAAATTTACTATTCAAAGTTTGGACCTCCTTCATAAGATTCCTGACTACGCCACTGTTGGTATGGACATTAAAAGTAATAGTTCATGTAGCAATGACATTAATTTATTTCTTTATCAAATAATTAAAGCTATATTTTGACTATGATTTCCGCTCAAATTATTATCATCTCTATGATATTGTCATTATATTCCAAGAGTGGGGAAATACATTTTATACTCTTCTGCTTGTTCTTTTACACCTTATTGTTAACAGAGATAATAAAAATAAAAAATAATACAAAAATAATCGTTCATCAAAATAATAATAAAAAAATATGTAATTTTTTTCATATTATTATATAATATACATAAAATATATTTTTATATTATACTTAATTAGTGAATATAATTATTTTAATGGATCGATCAAATATGTAATTAATTTGTTCGTGATAATAAAGGATCGTATTGTTGAAGTTGTTTAAACAAGACACTAGCTTGTGGACATTATATTCCTAGCCACTCCATTCCATTCTACTCAACCAACCTCACATCCCTATGTGTCCCACTAACACA
Source organism: Solanum lignicaule (assembly GCA_029582545.1). NCBI lineage: Eukaryota > Viridiplantae > Streptophyta > Magnoliopsida > Solanales > Solanaceae > Solanum > Solanum lignicaule. The sequence goes on from JAJOOF010018566.1 coordinate 12,383, forward strand.
TTATATTGTCCCACACACGTATAATTACAGGTATGACGTGATGAAAATGATTTGTTCTTAATCAAAAAATTTAGATTTGAGCTCTAGAGAAAATTTTGTTTGGAACATCATCCTATATTGCAGTGCGTGATTCGAATTTAATCAAAAATTTATTATAGTGCGTGATTCAAATTTAATCGAAAATTTATAGGACTATAGATTAATCTTTTTACGCAATTTCAATTTATACAACTTGATTAATTTCATTCTCAAATGTACCATTATATAGTCTTGAACTACAGTTGTCTTGTTTTTCCTCCTCTCGTGTCTCTTTCATATGTGGCCATAATTTTGTTATACAACTTTTCTTATAGTGGTTGTTTTTGGTCTAATGCAATTTGTTTTGTTGCTATTTTTAAGATTTGATAATACTTTTTTAGTATTTTTGGTAAATAAATCTTTTTCCAACGCGCTGTTCCCTAAATTTAATAAGAAAATAAAATTTGTTAGCATCTATATCTAATGAAAACTTAAAAGTGTTCACTTTTTAAATACATTAAAAGACCAAAAATGTTCAATAATATATTTGAAAACCTATCAAAAGTCCCAAATATTTTCTTTAATTCTAAAATATCTATGTTATCCTTAATGAATATAGCTACACAAACGTCTATGATTTATTTCAAATTACAAGTTTAATTATTTCTTAAATTTCGTATTGAGTTAAATTATATCATATAAATTGAGACAGAGAGAGTTAAATTGTCATGTATGATTTAGTCAAACACACACCCTATATATAAACCCCACACTTTCACCAAAAACTCAATTCCTTTTACCACTAATAATGCACATGATCCCATAAAAATGATGGAACATCAAAAATCCTTAGAAGCCATAGTCATGGAAGTTCTTTCTACCTTAACACCTCTTCAACTCACAAAATTCACCCACCACTTCTCCTCCCTCTACCACCACAACTGCCACCGTATTTTCTCTCTCCTCTCTTCTCGCACCCTCTTCTCCCTCACTCTCCACCACCTCAACTCCCTCTCCCTCCACCATAAATCCCTCCTCATCTCCCGCCACCTCTTGTCTAAACTCGCGATTTTAGCCTACTTCGTGGAGAAAAACACGATTCTACTACCATCACCATCAATCACTACCATGAGTCTTCGGGATGTGGATGCGGTTTTGATGCTCTTACTACTATGTGAATTGCGCCAACATGAGCCTGGGGCGTTGGACAACGCCCCACTATCGTGTTGACACAATATTCTTCGTGACTATATGGCTAAGGACATGTTGAAACTATCCGGTATTGAAAGTTGTAGTGAAGGGATAATCAAGTTCATTGAGCTAGTGGCTAAGTGCAAGAATTTTGTTAATGTCATGGCTAGCGATGGTGGTGACCAGGGGCGGAGCTATGGGTAAAAACATTCTCTCCCCATCAATATATATATATGTTCATCGTCTGAATTTATATGATGTTGTTTGACTGAACATAATTTTTTTTAAAAAAATTGGCCTAAAACAACTCATAGATCAATATTTCTGTGGTTACAAATCATCGATGAAATTACCATTTTAAAGTAAAATTGTTACAGAATGTAAATATATGCTATTCTTGTTAATGTTGACTGAGAAGAAAAATATGTCATATAAATTAAGATTGAGAAAAAAATATTATAAATACGAAGGTTTTAGGTTATATGATCTTAACAATTTAAAAGATACATATACAATTAAGTTTATAAAATAAACTAGTAATTGCTAATTAATCTAGTATTAATAGCAACTAACATATATATCATTATCACACGTAAAATGTTGTACTCCTTGACATAGTTAAAAAGAATCTTTGAGTAACACAACATGTTCAAAATCCTAATATTTTTTTATTTTCTTGTTAGAATTTCTAACTCCGTCACTGATAATGATGAACGTAAAGACAAGAAGATGTTAGCGGCATCCGTGGCGGTGGTGGTGGCGTTGCCGTCATCGAACGGTGGTGGAAATGGTCAATGTGTTATATGTAAAGAAGACATGAAATTAGGGAGAGATGTTTGTAAATTACCATGTGATCATTTTTACCATTGGAAATGTATATTGCCTTGGTTGAAGAAGACAAACACTTGTCCATGTTGTCGGTTTCAGTTACCGTCCGATGATGTTTTTGCTGAGATCCAACGGTTGTGGGATGTTCTGGCTAAGATTAGTAGTGGTGCCACGTAGTTAATTAATTGCAGCCAGAAAATTAAATTAGTGGATTAAATTGTAGTAGCTATCTTTTTCAGCTTATCAATAATCCAAAAAAATATCTGTACAAAATTTATTGTTACAAGTGGAGTACTCTTTTTTCCACTTAGAACACGTGGCAAATGCATAGATATACATGTTTTGTCTTAGTCAATCATGAGTTGTGGACTCAGACCGAATAGCACGACACGAATAGCAAGCGCGTAAGCATAGGTTTTCTATCTTTCTTTTCCCATCCTAGACAGTCCTCTTTAGCCACTTTTGCATCTATCGTATTCGAAAAAGCTTATTTCGTGGCGGAACATTTAGCAATGCCAGCAGATTGGTGAGGGCTGGGTGTCTGAGGATAGGTTAAGGCAGAGCCTACTGGACTTGAAACACCATGAGCAGCAGGATGTTGAGGTCCGAAGTAGGCTCACTCTTTGGTTTATAAAGATCTTGTAATAGCGGATTTAGATGAAAAATTATATTGTATATATAAAATAAAAATTATATTTTGTAATGAATATGTATAATATATGCTGAAGTTTATCATTATATGTGAATTTGGGAGTTTAATTGGTTTAAATGCGAATAGTTAGGATTAATCTGGATTTAGTAGGAATTTAACTGTGGATTATTAGTCCATTAAGGATATAAATGCCTCCGCTTTTATTACGACGAGGATATAAATTTGTGCAAATTCTTAACGGAAGGGAAAAAATGTTCATTGTTGGATAGTAAAAAAGGCAATTTTAATCTTTTTTCAGTTTAAAACTATAGACTATTAATTAATAAAACATCAGAGATTGAACTTATAGAATTTATTCTAATTGCGTCTCTAAGAGCACGTCAATGGATTATCTTATAGATTCAAACGAATTCAAAAGCTTTTTGATGAATAGATCTTATATTTTATATTTAAAAAAATTATTACATATATATAAATATACTGCGAATCCAATTACTAATAACGTTGAATATTAGATGAAAACGAATAAATATAATGGATTAACATGGAAAATGTGTAATATATTAATAGAGGTAAAGCAATGGGAATCACTCATTCTTGATAACGTACTTCGTTGACTCTTTTGCTTTGTGGCTGAGCTTATGTGTTTAGATATACGCTAGATACAGGAAATATGAATAGAAAAATATAATATATATTTTTCATTTTAATCTGTGTAATGATATTTAATTAAACATAATTTTTAGTGGATATAATCGTCTAGAATAGGTATACTAGTGATTACTATATGTGTATTAATATTAATTTAATTTAGGTTATTATAAGATTCACATCAAATATCATATATGCAATTTTATATCGTCAATCGAAAATTTAGATGCTAGATCAATAGTTATATTTTATTAGTAGGAATTTCTTACGTATGATTTTTTCTTATGGACTTTTTCTTTAGTAAGTTTTATATGGTGAATTTTTTAAAGCAGATGAGATAAGTTTGTATAATTGATGTCTTATGTTTATAGGAGAAAATATAACCGTCTCTCACTTTTTATAATTTTTCAATCGCAATATAATGTTCGATCATTATTGAAGTAACTTTCTCGTATCCATAATCTTATAAATCTTTGTAAAAGGCAAAGGTTCATATGAACTTGTTTTTTTTATAAAGTAAATTAAGAAATTTCTTTTTGGGTCAAGATGTATATATAAGAATATGTATATATCATATATGTTTATCTAACCATATTTAAGATTTTTTTTTATTCAGCTTAATATTAGTGATATGAAGATTGAGCTTACTTCATCTTAATAAAAGATGGGGTGGCAATAACTCAAGTTATCAGACAAACACACATAGTACACTTTTTTTTAATGTTTATTTGGTACATGGTACTATTTTAAATTTCTAAGGATTTAAAGTTGCAACTCTCAAGTGCAACTTTGGGGGAGTAATACCATAGGCGTATCCAGGATTTCGGCTAGATGGGTGCACGATTACGAAAAAATGTATCTTAAATATAAATTTGATCGATTTGACTTTTAGTTCGTAATATGAATCATTAAAGTTTAAAAATTATAGGTCAAAAATATATAATACTACTAGTTTTAAATTTTAATATACACATTTGATTTAATTATATAAAAAATTTACAATGCTAAATTTTTTAGGAATTCTCAATGTAACACACTTGAAAATTTTGAAAGAATAAAGGAAAAAAACAAAAGAAAAATTAGTTGAAACGAAAAAAGTGTAACTGATAACCACTTGAAAAAGTGTTACTCAAAGAGACAAGATAGAGATAAGATTTAAAGTTCTATCTCTCACTTAGAGAAGTGCACCCAATCATCACCGCATTATTATATGATACTTTGAACATGGGTTCACACATCTATATTTAAATATTTTTAAAAAAATATAACACTACGATATATGATCTAGAGAGGGGAGCATGGGTTCACGTGAACCCTCGGCACCCCCTCTAGATACGCCTCTGAGTAATACACGAGTTTGTATTACTTTAATTTGACATGAATTTGAATTTGTGATATTTTTCTTATTTGCATTTGTTTAATGAAACTCAATTACATTAAATATGTTATTTATATGTATTATTACAAAAGCTTGGTGTATATTAAAATAACAATTTGTGGCGGCGGTCATAAGCCTCCACACATGAGATTATGTTGGATTTCATAGCTGCCATAGCCACATGAGTTTCAAGGGACATGAATGACTATTGTAATGAATAGAGATAGTTGTTATTGGTGAAAAAGACATTTGGACTCTAGCACTCATTTGGACTTCTACCAGCTGAACTTTGGGCCTAAACGTTTTGGGCTTAAGCATACACTCAGATCCAATAAACAAATCCGTACATATCATTAGGTTTTTTCAGCTTTTGCAACGTTTCTTTTATTTCTTGTATTTATTTTGTTTGTTAGAAATGGGTCAATTAGAAATAGACACCTGTCTAGTTTGTTAGTAG
>JAJOOF010018567.1:0-16079 GCA_029582545.1 Solanum lignicaule
GATTGTATCTCCAGTGCCACTTCAATAGCAAACACTTGTTATGTAAGGCCAAGTCTTTTATCCCCAATCCTCCATATTGTTTTGGCAAAGTGACTTTGACCCATTTAACAAGGTGAATTTTGTGGTCCTTGTTGTTGCCTTCCCAGAGAAAGTCTCTCCTGATTTTGTCAAGTCGCTGTTTCACCTTAGCTGGCATAAGGAGTAAGGACATAAAATAGGTGGGAATGCTGTCCAATACACTATTGATGAGTGTTAATATTCCCCCTAGAGAGAGGTATTGTTGTTGCCAGGAGGCTAACCTTCTCTCAAACTTTTCCACAATCACATTCCAAACTTGAGATGATCTATTCATAGCACCCAAAGGCATACCCAGACTGATTGAAAACTTATGAGGGTCTGCTCAGTTTCCTGGTGCATGTGGCATCCTCCACTAATACATATGGGGTTGAAAGACTGCAAAAGAAATTCATTTTTGTTAATTGTTTAATTAGATGAATCTCAATAGTGATATCGCCCCTTGATGTTATCTCTCTATGCATATCATAGTGTTTGGAATAACCAATTGACCATATTTTTCTTTGCTCTTGAGTATGTCAATCTGTGTTTTCATGTAGTGTGCACTCTTTTATCAAAAACACCGTGTCACTATTTAGCTATGCTAGAAATGTTAGTAGTAATATCAAATGTAAAACATGATGTTAAATTGTTTCTTAAGTGTATCTATCTTCCCTTCTTCCAACTTCCCTACAGTATCTTAACTCAACCTAATTTTCAGACTGAAGCTGCAGGGAACTTTTGTGCTTCTGAGGTACATTAGTCGGGTTGCTAACATACCCGATCTGTACGAGGGGGACGCCTTTGAGTCTAGCCAGGTGGTCTTTTAAACTCTGCATCTCAAAGCATTGACTTAGATCTATTTTCTGTTTTCAAATGTGCACATGAGAACCTTGAAAAATATTCAGATGAGCTCTTTGTCATTTTTAAAATTAATATTTGATTTTTACTTTTCTCTCTTTTTTTTTTCTCCATCATTATTGCAGATAGACGAATGGCTAGAGTATGCTCCTATATTTGCTTCTGGCTCCCAATTTGAGGAAGCATGTGGCTACGTGGATGGATATCTTCTGCAGCACACATTTCTTGTTGGACATAGCCTCTCAATTGCAGATATTGCAGTTTGGTCTGGCCTTGCAGGTAGTTGATTCAAATATTAAAAAATGTTTAGTGCCTTTATGTTGAACTTATCAAGTATTTTTTTAAAAGTACTATCATTTTATTTGTGAGGCTGCCCGCTGCTATTAGGTGTTGCAATTAGATTAGCTTCTTGAGTGGGCTAGATTTTCCTGGGCTGGTAGAGTACTGCATGAATTAAACAGAGACTGACTATCAAACTCGATGGGTGTTTGAAATGAATACTGGTCTGTGTTTATTCTTTAAAAGTAGAAGGAACTATGTACATCTTAAAATTGTTGAGCTACATGGTTTGATTTTGCATTTTGGCCTTTTTATAGCCAAATAGAATCTATGGAAGAAGAATTTGTAGATGAGCATCAGCACTGGTGTAGTGATGTTTTTGATTTCTTATAGAAAAGAAAATGAATAATCGTTTGGGCAGAAAAAAAATGTGTAGCTAGTTGTGGGTTTGGAAAGGATAGCCGGAGAAATCTTTGATTGTATCCTAGCCTAGGGGAAGTAAAGTCACATATAGCTTTAGAGAAGGTAGCGTGGTGTTTCCATTATCAGCGGAGTTTCAAACCATGTGGCCATTGATCCATCGGGTAGTTTGTTATTAAAGAAGTTAGATATTAGCTTATTAATTTTTGGAGCATAAATGATTTCTTCCGAACTATAGCTAGAATCTAGATTGTTGAGTACCGTTATGCTTGTTTCAATATTTCCCCTTTATTGGATGTATTCATATATGGATTTTTTGTTCCTGTTCGATTCATGTTCAAAAACATCTCAGATGTTTGATTCTCTGTCAAGTTCTATTTCGAAGGACTGAATGGGTTAATTATAAATGTTGAGGCAAGTTCTGTTATGGAAAAGGTTCACTAAATAGCTCAATGTAGCACAGTTTAGGAGACTCTATTTCTTTGGCCTTTTAATTTTTCATTAGTTCCTTCTCACATGATATATGATGTCTCCTCTTAGTTACCCTAAACCTATGGGGCAATATGTCCTTGTTCATATCATACTAATAGCGAGACTTTTATTATTAAGCACTCTCTTTTGACAAGTGATTTTTCGTCAGACACTCCTTGGAATGGAAGGATCACAAGCAAATGGCTTATTAAGCACTCCTTGGGTAAAACAAGACACTTTATAGGGAATTTTGGTTTTCCAAATCATTTTCCAGGGCTACCCATGGTGTTGAACTTATTATTTAGCACCCTCTTTTGACAAGACCAAATCATAAATTTAAACCCCTGTGAATAACACATGAATTTCTTATAAGTGGTCTAATCAATGATGATAGATTGAAAAGGTTGCGTTTTCTCTTTGATTCATAAAGTTGCATTTTTTACGACACCTAGATCTATCTTTGGCCTGTATACAAACTCTTAGTTGGACCAAATCTGATGTGAATATATGTTTATTTTATAATTAAATGAGTGCCCTACTCTACTTTATTATTTGTGCTTATAACTTGCTTTTGCAATAGGTACTGGGAAGAGATGGGAAAGCCTACGATCATCTAAGAAGTACCAAAATCTGGCTAGGTGGTTCAACTCAATATTAGCTGAATATGGTGTTCTAAATGAAGTTACTGCAACATATGTGGGAAAGAAAGGCTCGGGAAAGCCAACTGCGTCCAAAGTGAAAGAGCAACTAGGCTCAAATGCTAATCTGGCCAAAGTAAATGGTGATGCCGCTGACAAGGAAAAAGAAGGCAGGAAACCGACATCTGAGGTAGATCTTCCTGAGGCAGAAGTTGGAAAAGTGCGGTTGAGGTTTGCACCAGAACCCAGTGGTTATCTCCATATTGGTCACTCAAAAGCAGCATTACTGAACCAGTATTTTGCTGAAAGATACCAAGGGGAAGTTATTATTCGTTTTGATGACACAAATCCTGATAAGGAAAGCAATGAATTTGTGGATAATCTACTGAAAGATATTGAAACTCTTGGAATTAAGTATAGGACTGTGACATATACATCTGATTACTTTCCACAATTAATGGAGATGGCAGAGAAATTGATTCGTGAGGGTAAAGCCTATGTGGATGATACCCCAAGGGAGCAAATGCAAAAAGAAAGAATGGATGGAATAGAATCAAGGTGTAGGAACAATAGTGTAGAGGAGAATTTGAAATTATGGAAGGAGATGATTGCTGGTTCAGAGAGGGGAACAATGTGTTGTGTTAGAGGGAAATTGGATATGCAGGATCCTAACAAGTCAGTTAGGGACCCAGTATATTACCGTTGCAATCAGACTCCTCACCACAGGATTGGTGCTAAATATAAAGTATACCCTACTTATGACTTTGCATGCCCATTTGTAGATGCTTTTGAGGGTATTACACATGCACTTCGATCTAGTGAATATCATGATAGGAATGATCAGTATTATTGGATTCAAACTGATATGGGTTTCAGAAAAGTTCATATTTATGAATTTAGTCGGCTGAATTTGGTCTATACACTTCTTAGCAAGCGTAAGTTGCTGTGGTTTGTGCAAAATGGACTGGTCGAAGGGTGGGATGATCCTCGTTTTCCGACCGTACAAGGGATTGTGCGCAGAGGGCTGAAGATTGAGGCGCTGATACAGTTCATTCTTGAACAAGTAAGATACTGAGGGTGTTGCTTTATTGTTAATTTGAATACAATTAACATCATCAACACAAATACATGTTTATAAAATCATTCAGAAAATTATTGTGCATCTGGGAAGGCATCCTTTTGGAACAACCGCTAATTTCATAATCTAATTAAGCAAAACCACCTCTGTAATTTCTGTGATAAGCCTGAAATGAGAGATTGTTTGTTGTTTTAGTTTTTCATCCTCTCTTTTTTCTTGTTTGGGTGAAGGGGGGAGAAACATCATCTCATTTATTGGTTACTAGACTTACATTTGTAGTCTAAAGCATTGTAAAGCAAGTCCATGACTAATCTGAGATTCTGTATTAGGAAGCATTCTTATATATGTTTGATATTGTATTTTGAAGCCTAAAGAATGTTCGTCACAAAATTTATAGGGAGCATCAAAGAATCTCAATCTAATGGAGTGGGACAAGCTATGGGCCACTAATAAGAAGATCATTGATCCTGTATGTCCTAGGCATACCGCTGTTATTGAAGAAAGACGAGTCTTGTTGACTTTGAGTAATGGACCAGATGATCCTTTTGTACGTATTGTACCCAAGCATAAAAAATATGCAGGTGCTGGGGAAAAAGCTACAACTTACACCAAGAGAATTTGGATAGACTATGATGATGCTGTATCAATCTCTGTGAACGAGGAAGTAACATTGATGGACTGGGGTAATGCAATAGTGAAAGAGATACAGAAGGACCAAGAGGGTAATGTTACTCATCTGTCTGGGATTCTCCATCTTGAAGGGTCAGTTAAAACAACAAAGTTAAAGCTGACTTGGCTGCCAGAGAGTGACGAACTTGTTAAACTCTCTGTGGTTGATTTTGACTATTTAATTACAAAAAAGAAGGTATGGCTCTTTTCACTTCAATATGTTCTATATTCAGGTGGGGTTTCAAAAGTCCAGCCTATCCTTTTATTAAACTTATCTCTAGTCCTTTTCTCCTCCACATCCCTTATTAAATTTTGAGTTCTAATGTAATCAAATTCTTAGAACCTGTGACTGTTTTATGGTTATGTGAAGTTAGGAAGCTGCAGATAATATTATTGCCATGTAATAATAAGAGGCTATTGCCTTTTTTTGTTTTTGGATGGGTAAGAAAGGGGCTATTATTTCTTGAGTAATAATATTACAACAACAACAACATCATACCATGGGGAGGCTAGGATCTACACGGACCTTACCTGGGGACCTCTGGGGGTAGAGAGGCTGTTTTGGATAGACCCTCAGCTCAAAAGTAAAAGTCTTAAATAATAAGATTGATACAAATAAATCGAAGTGTGCCTTTCTATGTTTGGATAGAGTTTTGAGATGTATTTGGAAGCAGGGATGATTTTAGTTTTCTTCGCAAATGACTTCGAAGTTGGAAATGATAAGTATCCTATTCGTGTATAGCTCTGTGTAGACTAGTGTTCAGTGTTCACATACTGTTACTGCAAATCATGAAATTCTGGTTAGTTGAACTCAAAAACTTTTGAGTGTCTTAGGATATACAATGTTGTTCAACTCTGTCAAGCATAGGGAAAAGGCATAAGTTGCACCTTAAGATTGACCAGAAAAGTCATTTACAACTCGTACTTTATGGACTAACCTATTCCCCTCCTATTCTTATTTTTAATGGAATTAATCACTCCGTGAAAATATAAAACCAGTTGCATGTCGGGAGGTGTATTACACATGTGCCACATCGTATATATTGCCACACTATTTTGAAGATTCAAATGCGACTATTTTCTTGTGTGTGTGTGTATATATATATGTGTATATATATATATATATCTGTGTGTGTGTATATATTTTTGCCACATAGATATTAGGGTGTTATTAGTTCCATTAAAAATAAGAATAGGGAGGTAAGAGGTCGCCCGTAAAGGATAAGTGTGTAAAGTGACTTTTCTGGACAACTTTAAGGTGCAACTTATGACTCTTCCCTTCAGGATTTAAAAAAAAAAATGATATCATTCCCCATATAATGGTAAGAACTTTTGATTTAGTAATAAGATTGACTAGAGATAAGTGCATTTTATGTGGTTTGGATGGAGCTTGTGGGAAATATTGGTGATGAATTGTTTGGGTTGTCTACGTGAGAAATATTAGAACTTATGAATACTGAGTTAATATTATTGTTGAGGTATGTCAAACATTTAAACGATGTTAGAGATTGGGTTGTCTATATGAAAATATTAGAACTTAATAAAGGCTGAGTATGTTATTACTGTTGATGTATGTCAAGCATTTAAGAGTGGTGAAACGATATATTTTGCATACATTGGTAAAGAGTGCCCTTCTCAATTTAAGCTGTGGTGAAACAATATTTTCTGCATACATTGATCAAGAGTGGCCCTTCTCCATACTAAGATTGATTTAGAGTTATGAACTTTCTTAGTAGATGCTTTTGTACAAATTTTGGGAAGTAGATGATAGGGAGGGATGGTATGGAAAACAAAAAGTAATAAAAGCACAAAGTACTATGAACTCTGTTTATAATCCATTACAGCGTAATGAAACAGACTAGTACCCATTGGGCCTTTCTCATTGACAATGTACATTTGAAGTAATAGAATGCCTTTCAATTTTCATGATGTTCTGATTTGGAATTGTATTTGTTGTCCACCTGAACTTGGTAGTTCACAGAGTACCTGTGAAGATGTTTACTGCAACAAAGATTTTGCTAATAGTGGGTTGATCACATGCTGAATTGCTAATTTTTGGTCTTGCAGCTCGAGGAAGATGAGAACTTTGTCGATGTTGTTAATCCTTGCACAAGGAAGGAGACTCCAGCACTTGGTGATTCTAACATGAGAAACCTGCAACGTGGAGACGTGTTGCAGCTGGAGAGGAAGGGCTACTTCAGATGTGATGTTCCCTTCTTAAGACCTCAAAAATCCATTGTTCTTTTTGCCATCCCTGATGGTAAACAGCAACCCGTGTTGCGGTTTGCAGTCCCAGATGGCACAAAATGAAGACATATCAGTTGACTAATCACGTCATTAGCCGTATTCATGCTTGAAGAAGAATCACAGGGTGTGATCTGATCGTCTCCTTTTTGAAACCAAATTTACCTAAGTTAGGGCCAAATGTGCAAGACCATTCGTTTTTTCAAGATCATTAGGTGTAATTTCCTATTTGGAGTCTTATTCTACTGTTCGACTGTAATATTTTCTTAAAACACTTGAAAACAAACTCACATGTTTAAAAAAAATGTAGTAACATATCCAGTAAGTGGAGTTTGGAGAGGGTACGCAAATCTTACTACAAGTAGAGAGGTTGTTTCTGGAAGGCACTTTGCTCAAATGCAGCAAATCTGCAATATTTGTTTCAAAAGATAATTCAAGCTCATAGATTTGTTTTAAGGGCTATTTCACTTATTATTGTTTTCTCAAGTCTGCGAGTTATGGATAAAACATTAAACTTGTACCAAGTTTGGTCGTGTGAGTTTAACCTTACAAAGATTCTTTATATACTACTCCCCATGAGCGAAGGAAAGTATGAAACCTACTTATTACAAAATTCTGTATTTCTTCCCGTTCTAAATACTACTACTAATTGTTTTATTTGACCATTTTAAAATAATAAGAAGTATTCACCTTTACTGTCCATTTAATTAAGTGAGACGTTTAACAGAGTAGTACAAAAATATTACTTAAAAAACAAATAATATGGACCAAACAGAGTTGGGAGTACTTATTATAATTAAAGCATGCTATTTAATTATCAAGAACTCAGCAATCTGTTGGTCCAAAAGATATGTAACAGCCTTATGTTATGTATAGTATCTTTCCATATGAAATGCTACGTTACTTTTTCCTTAAAAAAATAGAAAGACCATGCTCATTTGTTGCATCGCGGTTGGCAAATGCTTTACTATATTGCATTTTCTTTCAAGTTTAGGATTACGATGGTCATACAAAAGAGTAATCTTTTTTTAAAATGTTTTTTCACTCAGTTTTCGGTGCAGAAGTTCCAACTAATTAAATTCGGATAACGCACTACAGTCTACACAATCTCATCATTGCATCACAACCTATGTTGATATACAAATGAGTAATCGTGAATTGATAATTGTATTACTTTAGGAGTCTCTAAATCAAATAATTTACTGTATATATCTTTGGCATAAATCTGTAGAAACTACACGTTTTTTTAGTTCTTAAAATCAGTTTGAGTCGTTAATTTCTCAAGAAGCAAACTTTGCTCACTCACTCGAAAGACAGACATAATAATGGAGGTAGGTCAACCAAACCTTTATAAAAGAGATCACCTAACCCTCTTTTATTTTGATCTCCTTCTGCTGTCTAAACTTTACAAACTTAACTACTACATACGTATCCTTTTTTTTTCTCGAAGGACAAATGTTTCGTTCTATCTCCACAATATGACGTAAACTAGATTTTACGCAAATATTAGTCAATTATCACAATTTGATTCGTAAGTCACTTTGCACAATATGACATTATAGTGGCACCCAAGTGTTATTCTCTTCGTCTCAAAATAAGTGTCACTTAAGAAATTCAAGATAAAAGATAGCAATTGTTTCCAATTATACCATTATTAAAGAATTACTTCTTCTTAATAGTGTTCAATTCTCAAGAAACATCTACTAAATAAGAATAATGAGGTCTAATTTTGATTTAATATTGGATATATCTAAAATTTTCTCAATTAATAATTCACCTAATCCTGATTATTGTGTGAGAACCTTTACTGCTTTTTACTTTCTCATCATCATTCATATCATAACATACTTGAAAATCCATAATTGGTATAGTTGTTCTTCACTACTGACACCCCATTATCCAATTTTAATCTGATGGTAGAATCATTCCTTTTTACCCTCTTTTGTTGAATTTATTTTTCAAATCAAAATTGCTTTAGGCACAAGTGACTTCAATACCGGCAATTTATTTAGCTTAGTTTAATGCACTAATTACTTAGTTGCGTAAAGAAAATTAGACAAGTAGGTAGTTCATTATTATTTCAAAAACACCTTTTAAAGATACACATTACGTAATTCATTTTTTAAGATTAATATGTTGACTAGTATGTTATTTGACATTGATATATTCAAATTCACGTGAGCTATATAATTGTGGAAGAGACAAATAATGGAACTTAAAATTAGAAATCGATCACATTTATTCTTGATCAACAAAGAAACAATAGGCTTTTACAACATTATTGGAGATAAATTTAAAAAAGGACACAAAAAAAAAAAAAATCCAATCCGACCCCATCGTATATAAACACACAAATCTTTGTCAATTAACAACCTCACCAAAGTAAATTATTGTCACAAATAACAATTAATTAACGAAACAGTATTTATTTCTCAGGTGCAAGCCTTGACTTAATTTTCTGAATTTGCTTAGTACCAACTTGGAATGTTTTAGTCAAGACACTATCAGGAACACTTGGTGATGAAGCGAACAACGTTGTAGCAATCGATTGAGTTCCCGGTAACTGGCTGTTGAACCCTGCGACGACGGCTGCCGGAACATCCCCATTGTTCTGCTGGAAATGTACAAGTCCTCTAGGGAAAGCAAACACTTCACCTTTAACAATATGTTTTGTAATCAAAACATTAGATGTTGTAATAAAGCCAACGTCTAATTCACCCTCTAATACAAAAATCATTTCAGTGGCACGAGGATGAGTGTGAGGTGGGTTAATTCCACCAGGGGCATAATCAATACGAGCCATGGACACACCAAGTGTGTTAAGGCCAGGGACTTTCATGACATTTGCACCTGTGACTATAGAACCAAATGTATTGTTTGTTGCTCCTGCCTTTGCTATGACCATTGATGAAAAGTCTATTTCTGAAAAGTTCTTCTTACAAAAATAACCATTTACGGTTAAGCCTGTTTTCGTGTAAATAAAACAGAAAATTCCATAAGTAGTGTGTTTTTACATGAATCGTATAAAATTAATGATTAGATAATAATATGGAAGACATTTTTTTTATTGCATATATAGTACGAAATGTTCACTAAGTAGTACTCCCTCCGTCCCTATTTACTTGTCCATATTTCCTTTTTTAGTTGTCCCTATTTAGTTGTCCATTTTGACAAATCAAGAAAGGACAACAATTTTTTTCCTATTATACCCTTATTTACACTTCTTGAAAATTGTAAAAGTGTATGTTGTTTCCCTCCAATTTATTTCACTTGAATTCAAATAAGTGGTTGTAATTTTGAAGTGAAAAGTTGTCATAAGGGTAAAATTGTAACTTCACTGTGCTAATCATTGCTGCCTTAATCTGTGTGTCATTTCTAAAGTGGACAACTAAAAAGGGACGGAGGGAGTACTATCTTTTTGTCCTTTTTATATTTTACTTTAGTAAAAAAATTGATCCAAAATATTTGTCACTTAAAAAAAATAAAGAAAACATCATTTTTTTTTTCGATTTAAAATCTTATTATTACTACTCTAAGAAGATATAATCATTTGAGGAAGTGATCAAAGTATATCTTTTTTGATTGATTTCAAAAGTGGGTGTACCAAACTGCTCTTAACGAGAAAAAAAAAAAGCTGGAGGAATTGATTATATTTGGTGACCGCTGCTAACCAATACTCGTTTATTTACATGTGCAATTAAAATTCATTAATTAGGAGGAGTATTTTTAAAAATTATTTTACCTTTAATTATATTTTCTTTAAAGATATAATCTTTTTATTAAATATCTATTTTTTGAGGCATTTTGGAGTGTTTAAGAACAATTATATTAATGACAAATAATTTGAAACAATTATTGGTAGAAATTAATAACTGGTATAGTCAATTTTCTTCCTTTAACTTTTGCCAGCTAATTTGTATAGTTGGAATGTTGAATCTTGATTCAACACTCATAATAAATGGTATAACAAGTAAGTAAGCAAGCAAGAAGAAGCAATTTGGACAAGTATAAGGCACAAACAAACTTATCAAGAATCTACCTTTCTCAGTCTCAAAGAAACCAAAAAAGAGAGAAGCAGCTGTCTCGTTAATAAGAATTGAACTAGTTTGACTGGACACAAAATTTTAAAAAATTAAAGAAGATTTTTCAATTTTATGGGCCTCAGTTTAATTTATGCCAAATGCATCAAAATAATCTCTAATCTTGCGGCCTTAAACAAACGACAAATGAAAAACTGAAATCAATTAAAGTGTTATCGAAAAAGAAGGAAATGATCATTCATTTTGAAACAGACTCAAAAAAAAAAGTAGTTCGGAAGTAAAATGGAACTTACTGTTGGTAAGATCAGCAACACAAACATCTTGAAGCATATCTGGATCTCCAGCACAAGCTTTATCTAAACTAATGGCTAACATAACAACAGCCATAATTACAACAAATTTTCCAAAGGCAGACATGGTGGAATTAAGAAGAAAAGTATTGGTAAGAAATAATTTCTTGTTTTGATTTAGGCAAAAAAGAGAGGCACAAAAATAGAGGAATTTGTTTAAGAGAGAGCTTTGAATTACTTTGGGACAATGGAGAGAGAAAATTGGATGAGCTTTATTTATAAGAGGAGAATAGACATGGAGCCTATTTCGATTTGCTTTAAGAAAATAAATACTTTCTCCATCTAACAATAGTTGTTCACTATATCGACGAGAGGGAGTTGCTCGGATGATAAGCATCTCTCACTTTCAACCCAAAGGTTACGAGTTCGAGTCACCAAAGGAGCAAAAAAGGGTGAAAGTTCCTAGGGAGGGTTAAAAGAAAAAAAAGTTGTTCACTATATTAAAAAAATAGTTAATCAATAATATTTGTCTGCATTAAATTTAATAAAGTCAAAGGATAAAATAGTAATATTACTCTATTATTTATTGTTTCTTAAGAAATGTGTCAAGTCGATAGTGGACAACTATTATTGGGTAGATGAAGTAGCTTTTAAAAAATGGTCAAACCTAAATAATTTTTAAGTAAAAAAATAAAAAGTAAATGAATCTTTTTTTGACCTTTAATTTTTTTCAAGTATTTTTAATTATTTTTAAATTTGTCAAAACACTCAAAAGCTAAAAATCAATTTTAAAAGTAGATTTAACCAACTTTTAAACCAAAATCATACCAGGCTCTTAATAAAATCTTGAGTAGACTTTGAAGTCACGTGAGGAAAGCGTGCGGGTGCAAACGCAAGAACCATGCTGTTTATATCCTCTTTGACCCAAAGCGAAGTATTAGGTATTTATTTTATTTTTTTATCAAATAAAAATCATCTTATTTTGATCAGGTTATCACAAAAATTGTCTTGACCTTAATTAGTTTATTTATTTAATTAGATTAGGTGAATGTTCTAAAACCTGTCTTGATTAAAAGAAAAGAGTTCTAGGATAATTATTAACTTAATTCTTTGATTCTTTTTATTGTTGCTCATTCCTTTGTTCAACCTTTAATTTTCTTTCATTTATTTGTTCAAAAATACCAAATAAACTGCCTCCTCAAACCTAATTGAAGCAATTTTTGAGATAATTGAAGTAAAAAATAATAATTATGTAACAAAAGACATCTCGTATAATAAGATTGGATGACCATCCATGAAATTTCCTCTATCTTAATTCATTTATTATTTGAGTAACCAGTCATAAGTTTAATGAATTTAAAATAATTAAAAATTACTTTAGCAATTTTTAGAACAATGCATAAGTTGGACAATTCTAATGTGATAAAAAATAATTTATTAGCTTTCGCGGAATAATTGATAGGTTGAATGATTTTACAATGACACAAATTAGAGTATATTATATTGACTTTTATAAAAAGTAATAATTTGAGAAATGAACTCTCCCTATTATGATTTCGATTAGAGCGGTCAATATGGCCAGGCTCACCCCATTCGGGCTAACTCATACAGGCTTTGCAATTTGACAAGCCAAGCCGGACTAACTTATTTTTTATGTGGGCTAGAAAATGATCGGCCCAGTCCACGGGTTTTGTCGGGTCAACCCTCTTTTTTTAAAAGTATATTTTTTATAATTTTTTAAATTAAATTATAATTTCAAAACTTATTATAAATATCGACTAGTGTTACTACTTGTTAATCAATTACACAAATAAAATTTTCTAATAATATTTATTAAGTTTGATTTCAAGTAAAAACATAAATAGCTAAATAGAAATATTAACCTAATTTTTTTCCAATGATCATAATAAAACACAAAAATTATGATAATATTCCATAGGCTATGGCCTACGTAGTGATTCCCTATAAATTTTAGGAACTTTATTTTATGTAGTACATATTTTATAAACATAATTTGTATTTAAATTGTAATATTTCAAACTTTAAATAGATTTTGAGTGTAGACTCCTGTTATTTTTAATACTCTATTTTATTTTTATTTTTTAATTAATTTTTATTTGGCCCACGGGCCGCCCTATCCATATTTCTCAAGCCCCACAAATCAACAGACTTATTCAGGCCGGGCTAAAAAACTCTTTTCTTAAATGGGTTCCAAAAATCGTAACTCAGCACTATCAAATCAAATTACGGGTTAAGCCAGGCCGATCCAACGGACCTAGTCCATATTGACGGCTCTAATTTTGAATGATCCTGCCTTTAAAGGTAAGTAAATAGTATAAGATCACATTAATCGATGTAATATACAAAGTTTATTTTATATAGCTTATCCAAAAAATAAGGAATTCAACATGTTTGCTTGACCTCAATCTCAACTCTACTCGACATCGCAAATGTCACGGATGACATCTATTTGGGATATAAAAATCACATTAATAACAATACTTATATATTGTTAGATCTTTAATTTTATAAAAGTTATTTTTAAAAAAATCAACATTTAATGTATATCTATCTCTTTGTAACATAAAAATATGTTTTTTTTTGTAAAATTTAGCATTGTAGTTATTATCTAATTTATTTATTTTTCGAATACAAATAACAGATCAAGCGCGTTAATAATATAGTTCAAATTAATTCATAGATTGAACATAATTATTGCTTCACTTTCATTTTTAAGTTGTCGCAAAGAGTTGCTCACCCACTCGAAATGAAAACAAATACTTTGCAATCTACTTAACTACTTATTTTATATATAGCGTACTTCTTAAATTATGTTATTCCTTCTGCCTTACTTTTTAGTTGCCTAGGCTAACTTGATTTTGATGGTCAGTTTTTGTCCATTTTTAGGAGTTAATATCTTAAAAGGTCACTGAAGTATGAGAAATTATCTAACAAAGTCATTAAACTTTATTTTGTATCAATAAAATCACTCAACTTAAAGCTTTTATCTTCAAAAATCTCTCAACTATATTTATTATTAAAATAAATTAAACATGACAAAATAAAATACTTTTCATACCATGTAATCATAAATCCCACAAATAAATAAAATTTATTTATTATTATACCAACCCACCCTGAAACCCATATATCCGATTCATGCTCTTATTTTCATTATTTCCTCTAGCAAATTGTATAGCTGAAAAATTGAAGTTGTTGGCAAGTTACAATTGTTAGTTCTGATTAGAGAAATTAAATCATCACATAAAAAAAAAGAAGAAGAGAAATCAACTTCTTTATCTTTTTATGGTCAAATTATTCCCTTCATTGTACAAATTAACTTCTTAAAAAATATTCTCTAACTTCATTAAATTCATGTCCAATCTTTTACATATCAATAATATGAAAAATTAATATTAGTACAATTGAAGATACTTATCTGTGTAATGCCACGAGACTTGGAACAAGTAATTATATAGTAGAAAATAAAAATGTAAAATTAACTAATACTCCCTCCATTTCAGCAAGTCAAAAATATATATTTTTTAAAATACTACGTGCCATTATCATTAAATAATTACATAAATTATTAGTTGTCAAATTAAAATTTCCATACATAATTCGTAAAATAAATTTGTGTCGAGGACCTTGAAATCTGATGGGCTAAACCACTGAAAGACCTCAACATCCAAGAATTCAAAAATGTCACTGATAAGATCAAACAGATAAGAAAAAAAAAATTGAAGCCAATTTATGGGTGGGTCTGGTATAATAATAAATAGATTATATAAGTTTATTTATTTTTGGGGTTTATAATTACATGACTTAAAAATAATCTTTATATTTTATCATGTCAAATTTATTTTAATGATAAATGAAGTTGAGTGATTTTTTAAGATAAAAACTTTAAGTTAAGTGATTTTATTGATACAAAATAAAGTTCAATGACTTTACTAAATAATTTTCTATAGTTCAATGACCTTTTAAGATATTAACTCCATTTTTAGAGTGATATATGCTTGACCTTGATTGACTATTGATGTTTTCAAGAATTAACAACCCATTACGCATGTACAATGAAACATATTAATATCACAATATTAAATGATTAAGTTCTTGTACCAAAGCAATAAATACGTTAAGAACAATCTGATTTAGTTAAATTTTAATGTCTTTGGTGTTTAGCTAAATTGAATTATGCATCATATATATAAACACTATAGAAAAAACTTTTAGCGACAGTATATATATATATATATATATATATATATTAACAAAGAGTGATAAAACATTTACAGACATAAGTTAATTATCATTGGATCCAATGTTGGTATAGGTTTTAGGGATATTTACAAAGAATGCTAATTGCCGCTAAAAATACATATTTAACGATAATTAAGTTATTGCCGTTAATTAATTAGATCGTACGATTGTTTGAAACTAAAATAGTGTCAATGTTAATGGCGTTAATAGGATTTCAAGTACAACGTTATGATCAGGGAGGACAATGAATTTCCTTTTACGGTATGTACGTGGCGTAGTGTAAACGTAAATAAAGTCGTCTGTATTATGCCACTTTCTGCTATATCCTTCATCATATTGTATAGAATTAACTCCCATATTGTGATGAAAAAAGACGGAAACTAGGGGTGTACAAAATTGAATCGAAAACTGAATTAAATCGTAAATCAAGTTAAATCGGAAAAAAAATCCGACTAGTGTTTTGGTTTGACTTGGTTTGGTATTGAAAAAAAAAACCCGACTATATTTGGGTTGGATTGGTTTTAACTAAAAAAAACAACCCGAGACCAAACCAACCCGACATTATATATGTAATTTTAAAATTTTATTTTATACATAAAAATATTTACTTTGATATAATTTTAAAATATTTCTTATACTATTTCATAGTTTTTATCTCTTAATATATTATTTCAAGTTTAAAACTTAGAATTCGGAATAGTCCAATAAAGATTATAGTTCATAGATGTTGATAATTATAATAAAACTTAAATCAAAATCAAATTAATACTAA